>CAUYRH010055309.1:0-21201 GCA_963574655.1 Perodicticus potto | reverse complement strand
TACACCTATATATACCCTGAGACTAAAGGCCTAAAGGAGGAGACGGGGAAAGACCGGGAGATAAACGGAGAGAGCTTCTCTCTCCCCACTTGAATTCTCTCCCTCTACCAGGAGCTTTAGTGTTTTCTGTATTCTTTTCTGGAAATCAATTCTGTCTTACCACTGAGGGGTGGGGGGGGGGGAATAATGTAATGAAGAATAATAAAATGCATGTATTAAAAAAAAAAAAAGACTGTGAGCTTTGGAGTTAGGCCTTGGTTCCAATTCCTGAGCCACCACTTTCTAGCAACCAGAACAACTCTCAGTAGCTTCCCTGGGGCTCAGCTGTGTCATCAGTAATGGGGGCATAGTTGTACTCACTCTCAGCAGGCACCTAACATTCACTGGGCACTTGCCCAGCAGGTGCCTGGCACAAAGGAAGCATTCGAACAGTGGTCACTGCCACTGCCTCTGGACAACAGAGCCTCGGCTTCCCTCTTACTAAGACAGGGACCCCTAAAGGGCAGAGAGCAAGAACAGTTCAGTCCCATCAAATGTCTCCCATGTTCCTGCCCTGAGTGAGCCTCTCAAATATCCTGAAAACCATGCCCAGTGCCCAGGAGTCACCCTTCAGAAAGCCCTGCTGGAGAGCCCGGCACTAGGGTAGATGTGCCCAGCCTATTGGGAAAAGGCCAACCCTTCTAAGGGAAGGCCCAGCTTTATAACTCCAAGGAAACAGACTTCATGTACAGCTGTTCTAGACTCAACTCTGCCCGAAGAGGTTAGAGTAATTGGAGCAATTCTTCTCCTGGATGAAGAGATACTGTAGGCTTAGTGGATATCCACCCAAACTTTGCTCTCTCTTGATCATTTACAGCCTTAGCCGTGTGGGAAGGGGTTGTTCACCATTCCTGCCCCTGGTACTGGGAACACATCCAGTCCCACCACAGTAGTGTTCATCTGAAGGCTGACATCATGCTCTCTCTGCTTTGGCTATTTCCAGTCTGCTTCTCAGATGACTCTGTCCTCAGGCCCCTCAACCCCTGGTGACCCTGCCTGGATGCTGTCCAGCTCACAGGGAGGAGCCCAGCACAGAGCACTGGAATATGCAGTGGGGGCAGGATGGGGCTAATAAATGGTCCAATCCATTTATTACAGCAAAGCAGATGCTAACGTGGAGCTCAGACCACCAGCACAGCGGAAAATTATTTTGTTAACTCACAGCCAAATCCTACTGTGCATAGCAGGCAGGTTGGTCCCAAATCCAGAGGTCTATCTCTAATTTCACTACCCAAAATCTGGTGTAACAAAGTGGAAAATCCTCCAAAGTAGAAGAAGTCCCAGCATATCAAGAGTCTGTGCACAAAGAAGTCCCACCATATCGAGTCTGAACACAGCAGAACCTGGAGTGGTATAGATTTTTGATTCAAAAAATATTTCAGATAACTTCTGAAGTATTTGGTGTTCTTTGAAAACCAAAAATGACTCCTATGGCCCTTTTCAATTTCTGCTGTGAATTTCTCTTCTGTCTCATCATTGGCCAGACACCCCTGGCATAGCCCTAAATGTGCAGGAGGGTCCCCATTTTCCCTAGAAGGCATGGGGAACAAGGGAGGGGCCACCCTGACTCTCTCCCCAACCTTCATGAAGACCCTTCTCCTAATGTTCACATGCCACGTGCTGAACTGATAGCTGAGCCACTAAGGATCAGGGTCCAACCTGCCTAGGGTGCAGATGTATGAGGCACCTGAGGGCCAAGCTGGGCCATGGTGGTGGGGGTGGCACTCAGTGTGGTCTCCTGAGTCCATGTGTCAAGCTCTCAGGGAGAAGGGAAGGTGAAGGTATTCTTTCAGTGAGATGTGGGACCCAAAGCCAAGGAGAGTAACATGTTAATAGATGATAAAGTAGGAGCAGCAAGATGGGCCTTTGCAAAGTGATAAGAATAAATCTTCATGATTGTACAACACATCTCAGATGCCTGAGCACTATCATGTGCACAGCCAAATTTGAAAAAGTATTAAAAGCAATGTCTTTAGGTGTGATAATGGTGTTGTGGTTATGCTTTTTTAAATAGTGCTTGCAATGGAGATACATACTGAGATATTAATGCTGCCTGGGAATGGTTTGGATGTTTGCTTTAAGGTAACTGGGGGAGATGGAGGGTGGATGAAAGGAGATTGGCCCTGAGTCGAGAATTGTAGAAGCTGGGGGATGGGTATGTGGAAGTAGAGGGACCCTTTAAATGCATTTAAAAATTTCCATTAGGGCTGGGCCTATAATCCCAGCCCTCTGGGAGGCCTATAATCCCAGCCCTCTGGGAGGCCAAGGTGGACGGATCACCTGAGCTCACGAATTCAAAACCAGCCTGAGCTAGAGCAAGACACCCCCAACCTCATCTCTAAAAATCACCAAACTTTGTGGCAGGCACCTGTAATCCCAGCTACTTGGGAGACTGTGGCAAGGGAATCCCGTGAGCCCAGGAGTCTGAGACTGCTGTGAGCTATGATGGCGCTCAACTATCACAGCACTCTACCGGGGGCGACAGAGTGAGACTCTGTCTGAAAAAAATAAATAATAATAAAAATTTCCATCAAAAATAGTGGGGGAAGCAAAAATAATTGGGAAAAGTAGTAATTCTATGTGAAGAAAATAGGAAACAGAAAACACAGATTTAAAACTTTTGCTTAAAGACCCGAGTAACCAAAGTAGAAAACTAATTCCTGTCCAGGAGCCGCAGTGGCTGGGGATACGGCCCCACTGACAGTGAGCAGCTGGAATGGGTGATCTGTTTTTCCAGGGGTCCAGGAACACTGGATTCCTGATACACCCACTTTCTGGCCCTCCACCTGCCCAAGGTACATACCTTCCATAGCTGCTTCTGCTCAGAAGAAAAGGCCAGGGCAGAGAGAGAGGAGAGAAGGGGAGGGTCAGTGTCAAGCCAGGCTGTTCTCGATCCAAATGAGCACACGCTCTCACGCTTACCTTCCTGCTCCCTGGGTGCAACAGAAAACCATGTCAATTGTCCTCGAGGGCATGAACATGCACATACATACATGCTGGCCCTTCCCCAAACATGACCACCATTTACATTTTCCTCATCCCCTAATAGAGTCCACACTCCCTTGCCTGCCCTGCACTGGCACCCCTACCTGCCCACCACTCTTGTCCAGTGCCACCTCCTGCTGTCCCCAGCAGGCCTCTGCCCTAGCTTGGTCTCATCAGCATTCTGCATGCTTTCCTTCTCAACTCACCTCTGAGATTTTCCCAGATTACGCCCCTTTCTAGAAAGTTCTTCCTTCCCCCAAATCTCTTCTCTCCTCAAATTCCATGCGTGTAAGGCCCACCTGCTCCACCCAGCCTGCCTCCCCTATTACTCCAGCCCCCGCCTCCCTCACCTCATAGCCCCCACACTAGCCACAGCCCTCCCTCCCTCAACGCTCCACCCCTCCTTACTAATCCTCCAATTTATGTCTTAACATCATGACAGGAGAGTAAGTTCAGTGAAAGCAGAGCCATGCCTGTATCTCTGGATCCTCCCTAATGACCACTGCGCCCCTCAAGTACACAGTAGATTGTGTCCCACCCACTGGGTTCTCTCCAGGACAGGACTATGGACAGGCCAGGGGGAGAGTGGAGATCCAAGAAGGAGCGAATGCAGAGTTCTGAGCTGAGTGTTGCGGGGGTATGATCAGCTCTGTAGCCTCAGGAGAATCACCGAACCTTCTGGATGTGTTTCAGGAGACCCAGCTCCTCGCTCCTCTACTAGTGGCCAGTCCCCTAGCCAGGTAAGGCCGGGTTTGCCTGGGACCTGCACTCCGCACTTCCCAAAGGCCCCCAGCCTGTGGCCTGCCGGGAACCCACAACCCAGAGGTAGAGGAATGGGAAGGAAGGGATGTATCTCTCCTCAGGATCCCAGGGTGGAGGGCAGCTCCCGGACCAGTATGGGGGGTGTGTGGGCAGGGGCCGGCACTCAGGCGGGATGCTCCCAATACTCACTCCTCCTCGTACTCTTCTGCCACCTCCTCTGTGTCAGACATGGCCTCTGCTCTCCCTCCAGAAAGAGAAAAGTGTCAGTGTGGGTGGGAAGGGAAGCCTGCGTTCAGAAGAGCCCTGGGCCCCCAGTTACAAAGAGGCCTGGGGTGAATCGAGCCCTGCCCTTAGGAGCTTTGCTCCCTGCAGCAAAAAACTTGTTTCCTCTACTGCCGACAGGAGATCATGACACCTACATCACGGCAAAGCAACCCGCTGAAGTCCATCCATTCCTTGTCCCTGCATAGGCATGCTGTCCGGATGCTGAGGTTCCCATTGATGACTCTCAAAGCGACGTCCGCAGAGTTTCCCACCCTCTCCGTCCAAATGGCCCCCACACCCCACAGTCTGTTCATCACTGCACAAAGGCCCTTAGGAGGGGGTTAAACCACCCGTGGCAGATCCACGTGGAGGACACTACTCAGCAATGAAAAGGAGCGGAGAGTTGAGATGCACATCTTGAATGAGTCTCCAGGGAATTCTGCGGACTGGGGGCGAGGGAGCCAATTCAAAAGGTCACACGCGGAGTGAATTCTTTCACATGACAGTCTTAAAATGACAAAACGATTGCTGGGGTTGTGCGGAGGATGGGCGGGAGGTGGGTGTGGTGAGCAAAATACACATGCGGGAGCCTTGCGGTGTGGGGACTGCTCAGAGTCGTGGCTGTGGTGCTGGACACGTGGACCCAGGAGTGAAGCTGGGAAACCTGGATGGGATGGTGGACTGTGTGGGTGTCCAGGCCCCAGTCACACGCCGGCCGTGATATTGTACTACAGCTTTGCAAATGCTACCACTGGGGAAACTGAGCAAAGTGTACAAGGGCTCAGGAGTATTTCTTACAACTTCATATTAACCTTTGACTCTATCAATTAAAATTCCAATTGAATAAAGTTTTCCCAGGGAACTCGTGCTGAGATGTTCTCAGTGTGATAAGAACACACAATCTGCATTTAAATCCTCTCCCCTTAGCTTGCTAAGGGTGTCTGGGCAGATCTTTTTAGCCTTTCTGAACTTCGGATCTTTTTGGTCCTAGGGAGATCAAGTGTACACATCCTGGCTACTCAGGGGTCTTTGTGAGGCTCAAGCTGACATTAGAGAAAGTGGCTGGCATTAGGCCACTGTGTCACTGTGGGCATGTAATCACAGGGAGGGCTGCAGAGAGGGGGAAGGGGCAAGCACTCCAGCGTGAGACTAATATGGTTTGAACGCTGTGCACACGTGTGTGTGTGTGTCCGTGGCTAGGTCACTTAACTTCTCTATACCTCAGTTCCCTCTGCTGTGAAATTGCTGCTCCTCTGGGGCAGATGTACAGAGCAGAGCTGGGGTGCAGTGCCTGCACAGAGGTGGCATTCTGGGAACCATCACATGGGCTGACATGTGAACAGTGCTCCCAGCTGTTGTGCAGGAGGACAGCCCTGCACACCATCCTGATGTTGGCTTGCAAAGGAGAGAAGAGACAAGCTGATATGAGGCCAACGTGAGACAGGGGTAGAATCAGAGGGATGGATGGGACTGCCCTCTGATGTTCTCCTGTGTCCGTGCCTCCTGCCAGCGCTGCAGCCACCAATGTCAGACTCAAGCTGCAGCAGCACATAGATAGTCCTGCTCACTCTATCTTCATCTCCCCCTACACTTCCCACTATGGTAGCTGAGATCAACCCCAGGGAGCCATCTGTGGGCATCCAGTGACAGCCAGTGCTCTGAAGTGGGGGGGATGTCCACGGCAAGGCAGTCCCTGGGAGGCTGAGGGGGTCCGAAGGAGCGGCCACTCCCCAGCTTCGTCAGACTCAGCTCCCACTGCAGCCTTGATTTGGCTGCTTTTCTGAACCTGCTCTGATTTTGTCCGGCCCTGCTAGGGCGGGGCAAGCATGGCTGCGGCAGACTGGGCACCTCTCTTGCTCCCTCTGCTGGAACAGTAGGGGATAGCGAGGGAGGAGCCCTGTTCACCAGGAGCTCTGGACAGCAGCTCTGAGCTGCTCCTGCAAAAAGAAATAAATGTTGAACGTGTACAGTGTAATAATGAGGATCAAGCCTTATTCTGCTGGAGAAAGACTCAAACCCAGAGGGTTTCTACACAGGTCTCAGGATGAGAGTGGCCACAGAGAACGGCCTCTCTAACCCCAAATGAGAGGAAAGCCTTGTAGCAGACCATTGGCCCAACCCCCCAGGGTTGCAGCCAGAACTAGTGTCCTGAGCCCCTGGAGGAGCCTGTCACCTCTGGAAGGATGGAGAAGTTTCTCAGGAGACTGTGTGTGGTCAGCCTGGGGCAGGTCACTTCTAGTTTTCTCTCTCCTCTCCCGCTCTGCCCTCCCACCAGTTCAGAGCCACTGGGCATGGTGCTGGGGCCCAGAGGAAGAAAGAGTAGCTTGGACTCCTCTCCCAGCTCCTGGGAGCACCATCCAGCTCCTAAAAATAGCCTGCAGACAATGGAGGGTGGAGTAGGACTTGCAGCAGCTCACAGCCAGTGGCTCAAGGACAGGGCCAGATAAAAGGGAGAGGGTGGACTGAGACTAGAACTCCGGATGGGAGGAGGGCAAGAACTTGGCAGGACACCGAGAATGTCCTGAGACCCCAGTGTCCTCCCATGCGAGCCCCACCTACTTCCATAGGCTGCTTTCTAGCCCAACTCTCTCACAACCACGAGATCAGGGTCACCTTTCTTGGGGACTAAAGAAAAACAACAGGGTGGTGCCTGTAGCTCAGTGAGTAGGGCACCGGCCCCATACACCAAGGGTGGCGGGTTCAAACCCGGCCCCAACCAAACTGCAACAAAAAATAGCCGGGTGTTGTGGCGGGCACCTGTAGTCCCAGCTACTCTGGAGGCTGAGGCAAGAGAATTGCCTAAGCCCAAGAGCTGGAGGTTGCTGTGAGTTGTGACACCGCGACACTCTACTGAGGGTGACAGAGTGAGACTCTGTCGCTCTACAAAAAAGAAAGAAAAAAAAACCAACAGAAGGCAAAAGAAAGCTGACATTGGATTCCAAACATCTGGGCTTAAAACTCAGCTTTCGCTGTGTAATTTTCGTTAAGTAACTTAACGTCTCTGGACCTCAGTTAACTAATCTATAAAGTAGATGAGCTTCAAGTTCTAGTCTTGCAAAAGCAGTCCCTGAGTTTCTGAGGTACCTCAGGCCCCACTTCTCAGTCCTCTTCCCAACATTCTTCAGAGATCTTCCTAAGCCTACAGCTGTTAGCCCACCAAGAGAGCTGGAGGACAGGGGAAGGGGAATGGAAGTGAGCAGCAGAAGGTAGAGGGCAGTGGGCAGCTCCCTCTTAGATTCCTCTTTTGCCCGAAAGGAGGAGGACTTGCCCTATAAGACTTGGGTCAGCAGAGGAATGCAGGAGGTCAGGCGGCTTCCCAGCTGCACTTGGCTGGGGAATGTGCGTGGAAATTCTTTTTGCACTGCTGGGAAATCTCTGGAAGGAATGTTCCCTCAGCCTGCCCAGGAGAAGGTGAAAACAAAAGACTATTTCTCTACCATTTCCAGGCACAGAGCAAGGTCTGTCCCTATGGGGTGAGATAAGGGTCACTCCTGCAGGCACCCTGGCTTAACCTTGTAATGATAACAAACTGGGCTCACACCCCGTGAAAGGCTCTCCCAGAGGGCCCTGTCCCCATCAGCCTTTAAGTGCTGTCAGCTCCGGAAGGGAATGATGCCGGGTCAGGGAGGTCAAATGGAATTCACATGTCAACTTGGAGAGGCCTCCAGTGCCCTGCCTGCCTCTGCACATTTGGTCTCTCCCAGTGCTTCCATGACAGTGTCTGAGTCCCTGGCCTTGAGAATATATATGACCATAAAGACTCATCTGACTGACTGGGCCACAATCTTACTCTTCTCTCTGGGGATCCATCCAGAAGGACCTTCCTGGAAATGTTTAGGTGGCCCTCGCCTGGAGCCAAGGGAATGGACAAAGCAGTTTGAGAGAGTCCCTGATGCTTAGTGTGTAGTGTGTGTGTATATATATATATATATATATATTTTTTTTTTTTTTTTTTTTTTTAAGGGATACTTGCTCTGTAACATCACTGTTATTTAGAACAGGCAAAGCAAATCTCTACTCTACTCTACAGATGAGGAAACTGAGGCCCAGTGAGGAAAAGTGATTTACCCAAGACTTCTCAACCATACAACATCTTTGCTAGCAGATTCAGGGTCCAAACCCTGGTCTACTACACTCATCTTGGAACTCAATCTCAGCAATGCCTCCTCCGAAGTGTGGCCTCCCCCAGGAAGGGCTGTGGACTTCTCACCAAGTTGAGCATCTGCTCTGAGTGGACACAGGCAGACTGACTAGGTCAAGGTGTCGGGACTTGGGACCTTCACTTTTGCCCCTCCATCCCCTGCTCTCCCCTTCCCCAGAGTCTGCCCAAGCCTTACCTCAGAACAGCAGCTGCCCACAGATCCCAGAGGCGTCTGCTCAGCCTCAGCAGGGACTGGGTGAAGGCAGGGGATGGAGAGGGCTTTAAGCAGGCATGTGGGCTGGGGCCTGGTGAGACCAGCCCTGCGGTGGGAGGAATGTGCAGCCGAGACAGGCAGAGGGGAGGGGTGGTGGTGGGGAAGGGGGTGTTGGCTGGTATTTTGGCAGGTGCCAGAGACAAGTCTACAGGAACATGTACCCCATGCCATATAAGCCCATGTGGTCCTCCAGCTGCTCAGATAAGCTATTTAAAACCAGAACAGATATGCCGGGAACAGGCATGTAACACAAACCAGCTGTCCCTCTTGAGAACCCTGATAAAGCAGATGCCAGCATGACAGGTCTGGGAGGGCAGGCTGGGAGCAGGGTCGGGGGTGGCAGACAGTAACCTCCAAGACACTTCACAAGTCCCTGTGCCAGAATTCTGGGAGGCAGGGGAAGAGTTGTCTGCAGCTCCTCTGGAACTGATGCTCTGGGCAAAGATAGCATCCAGGCTATCAGCTGCTCCCACTGAGCCACCTTGGGAGGCCACCTCTGCAGCCCTCAGTAAAGACATCTGCAAAGTGGGTCTTTTCCATGATCCCCAAAGCCATGTGGCAAGCCCTCCTCACAGAGAATGAACTTAACTTCTATGGGTTGAATATAAGGTAGAATTTGGTCAGGCAGCAGAGTTGTGTGAGGGGGGCAGTGAGGACTATTGAAAGTCACTCTCAAAAGCTTTAAAGCCAAGAAGTATAGGAGCATGACCCACTAGATTGTAAGACCCATAAGGTCAGGGCACAGGGGCTCTGCTTGCTTGCATATGTGCATGCCCGTCGTAGAGCTCAGGACCAGAGGAATATGAAAGAGAGGAGAGGCCAGGAGCAGTGACTCACACCTGTAATCCCAGCACTCTTGGAGGCTGAGGCCTGTGGATTGCTTGAGCTCAGGAGTTCAAGACCAGTTCAGACCTTTAGTGGTCCTGTCTCTACTAAAAATAGAAATATTTTATATTTAAAATATTAGCAAGGCTTTGGGGCATATCCCTATAGTCCCAGCTACTCAGGAGGCTGAGCCAAGAGGATTGCTTAAGCCCAGGAGTTTGAGGTTTACTATGAGCTCCGATGACACCTCAGCACTCAGCCTGGGCAACAGAGTGAGACTCTATGTCAAAAAACAAAAAAATCAATAGAGAGAGAACAAGAGTGGTGGCAGCTGAGCTGACTCTCTCCCTTGATCTCTGAATCTTCAAAGCCCAGTTCCTGTCTCAGTCTGGAGAAGGCCCAGCCCTCCTCTGGACCAGGCCCACTCCTCACCACAAGCCCCCTAGACCCACACTCTTGTTTCTCAGCAGACAAAGCAAGCAGTCTTGCCCTTTCTTTTCTCCCCTGACCACGTGTCCCACCTTCCCAGTGCTCACATTCTTCTCTCAATCCTGCTTGGGCTATGTTGCATCCATGCTGATGTCCTTGAAAGAATCCTCCACACCCACGCTGCTATCAGACTCTCACCCCGTCACTCAGCTGACTGTCCCTTCCATGGTCTCCAGTGGCCTCTGGGCCTAATGGCCTTGATTCCCTGGCTCCCCACGGCTTACAGCCTGCCACATGAGCCTCCATGCTGCCAGCAGATCAGTGACAGGGCAAGCTGAAGCCACATGCTTGTCAGCCGGCAGGGAGGTGAGGGAAGACCGCAGGAGACAGAGGGATGGTGAGGAAGGAACCAGGCTGTCAGAAGGTGGGGGCAGAGGAACCATTATCCCTCTTTCCCATCCTAGCCCTCTGGACCTTGCCTTGCTATTCGTCCTAGCCTGGGATCTCCAGGAATTTAGGAACTGCTTTTCTTAAACCCTGCTTGGGTGGGGGGGAAGTATTTTTCCTTCTAAGTCCAATGACCCTTAAAACAAGACATAACTTGTTTGAATGGATGCCTAGGAGGAGGATCTGGGCATCTAGAACCATACAGAATCCCATGGGAAAAACCTAGTAAATTCTTGATACCCATGGACCACATGTGTAAGACTTCTAATTGTTCCAAGGCAACCACTTAGCTTCTGAGAAGACCTGGCCACCATCTGGCAGCCACTCCTCAACATAGCAGGGCTCCTGGTCCACTTTGGATGTCTTTGCAAGCAGATATAAAGTCAGCTCCCAGTGCCATGGTAGATGGGAGAAAGCTGGAACAGTAATGGGAAGCAGCATATGCTGGAACAGTGCTTGCAAATTAGAGGCCCCTCAAGAGGACAGGCCACCTATGGAGTCACAGAACCACTGTGGCAGAAAACTAGGAGGGTAGGTCAAGGAGTGGTGAGTGTGCTCCATTTCACCACCTCCAAGAGGCCTCCCCCAACCACCGCACCAGCCAGTCACTGCCACTGATCTATCACCAGCTGAAGTCACCTTGGCTGTACATTTTTCTCTCCGTTTTATCTGAGTCCCCAAAGTCTTTGTGTAGAATGCACCAAACAAGAGAGCAGCAGCTGTGGAGAAGTACCCTCCCACCCCACACCAACATTCTCCCCAGCATCCTGCCTCAGGTGGGCACTCTGGGGGATAGTGTACAGTCTTGAAGAGTCCCACCACTCTGAGGCTGCAGCTGCTTGAACAGCCCCCTCCACTTCCTGAAGGCTTCTAGGAATCTTTACTAAGTCTGTGTGAGAACAGTTCTGCTTACTGGAAAAGTTCACTGGTCAGGGGGGACTTTCTAAAATTTAGAACATGAGCATTCAAAAGTCCTTTGAGGTCATCTGCTTGAACCCTGAGTCTCACAGAAGGATCACACTTGGCACCTTGGAGGAGCCAAGCAAGTTCAAGCCTCCCAAGTATCTGGGCGCTATTCAACCCACTGCTCTGCCCTGCCCAGGCTTTGGCCTCAAACCTAGCTGTGGAGTGGGAACATTTGCAAACTCCAGCCTGGCAGGAGCAGTGAGCAGGGCTGCTCAGAGCAGAGCCTCCAGGTCTCACTACACTTAGCTCAGTGAGAGCATGGGAGACCAAGTCAGGACACTTTGGATGTGGCCCAGCCTGCAGGCACTGGGAAGTCTACACAGAGCTCTGGGGCCTCTGTCCCCTGAACCACGGGATCCTAGATAAGAGCCCTCATACAGACTCAAGGCCAGGGCAAGGCAGGCTGCTTCTGCCCCACAAGCTTGGGGAATCGTGGAGCCTATGATGTATTCCAAGACCTGGAGTTTCCCAGGCATGCAAAGGAAAGTGAACAGGGCTCTGGACCTATTCTTACCCCCAGCTGGTTCTGGGTAAAACCAGAGCAGTCAATCAGGAGTGAGAGTTCTGATGATGAAAAAAAAAAAAAAAACAAGTTTTAAACTATAAACTTAAGGGGTTGACAGGGCACCAGGCTGAGTTTCTTAGTTTGGGTAATCCTAGATTCTCCAATGACTCAGCATTTCCCAGGCTCGCATGGACCATGATGTCTGAACCATGGGCAGCGGGGATAAGCTTGGCACTGTATACATACTATATGTGGCAATTCTAGATACTCAAGTCACCAAGCCAGGGCCTGAGTGACAAGTCCATCGCCTTAATACCAGGAGAGGGGACTAGGCAAATGATGATCCTCCTCACACTGCAGATGATCCTTATTAGCAAGAAAAACCTCTACAAAGGATTTAATTTTTAAGGTTATCATCAGTCACTTATACCTGAGAGTGAATGAGTTTATCAGATCCTTCCTAAGAACAGGTTTTTCAAAGGAAGGGTAAATGGTTGCACAAAAGAGGCACTTAGCTCCTGGCCACGGCAGCAGGCCAGGGAAGGGAGGGGAGGATAGGGCAGGGAGGAGAGGATGAGGCCGGGAAAGGAGGCACGTGGAAAAGGCATGGCAGTTCTTTCACAACCTGGCCTGTTAGGGCTTTAGGGGTTGGGAGCAAGCTTCAGGGACCAAGGGAGACATCACAGGCACAGGTAGGCACCTGCTAAAAGCAGGTGAGTAATATGAAGAAAGATGGCCCTGGAGTTCTTGAGATGCCCTGCCCTGATCCTGGACGTGAGTAGGAAGGGGAAACATCTCAGGATTGGATGCTGAGGCCCCACGGTGCTGACATGCACCAGTGTTGTTCCCTGGCTTGATGCTGGGTCCCAGCACGCACAGCTGGACAAAAAGTTGCCAGGGTACCACTGTCCCCAGAGGCAGGCCCCAGAAGGAGCTGAGTCTCAGATATTCCTGGCCCCCAGGGGCCCCAGCCAGGCAGGTCCAGAGGAAGGAAGCGAACAGGGGCAACAGGTAGGGTGGTGGTGCTGCCGGAGGACGGAGGCAGGGGCCAGCAGGAAGAAAGGCAGGCCCTGAGATGCAGATTTGCAGGTCTCTCAGCAGGACTTGTCACACCTGTGGGGCAAAGGTCTATAAGGACAGGGCAAGGGAGTCCCTGGGGCTGGGAGGAGAGAGGAGCCTCTGGACAAGAAGGCACACCTCTGCCCAAGCCCCACACTCACTCCTGGTCAGAGCCCTGTAATCTGTGGGATCAGTGGAGCTGCAGGAAGCAAAGCTGGCTGAGGGTTCTATCCTGTTCTCCAGGTTGGCTCAGACCAGCTTGTGCGAGCAGGAATGGAGGCATTCTGGGCACTCGGACTGTGCAACTGTAGGCAAATCAGTCATGCACAAGTGGGAGGCAGGGCACGTGCAGGTCTCCCACTGCATACCCGTGACCTCCTGCCCAGGGCTAGCCCCCTGCCCACTCTATTTACCTCAGCATCCAGAGAGGAGTCTGGTTTCCTTCCCCACTGAGTCTTGTTGGTGGCTGCCGACTCTCTCCGTGCCTCCTGATTGGGGGTATCAGGTGGAGAGCATAGGCACTGAGGCAGGGCTGTGAGGGGCTTAGGATCCCAGGCCCAAAACCCCACCTGGACATCCTCCCTCTTGAAAAAGCAAAGGTCCCTGGACCCACCCCTCCCCTCTGCTGTATTCCAACCCCCAGGCCCATCCATGCCCTGCCTACTACTCCACTGTCTCCACTCCTGAGGGACTCACTACTTTCCAGACCTCGTCATGACCAGCCCACCATGAAAAAGACATCTGGGAGGTGCAGGGTACCTGAGGGTCCTGCTCTCCAGACTCCTGGGTCCTGCTGATCCACAAGTTGAGCCTGGATGTCACAACTCCTGAGAGCCTCAGGTTATCCTAAAAAGAAAGACTTCCATCTCAGGGTTTGGGGCCACTGGCAATAGCAAAGCATTTTCAAAGCCCTGGAATGGGGGCAGAACCCTCCCTCACTCCTATATACCTGTGCTGTGGCTGGCCTGGGCCAGCCCCTCCCCTGCTCCCAGGGAGCTATGCACAGCTACCGAGATGGGCTCAGGAACGTGAACAGTAACTCAAGTTAAGGTTCTGCCAACATTAATTGACACATGAAAATACAGAATTTTCTAGCACTGCCAGGACCAAGTTTCAGGTTTTGGAGACCTCAGGCCTAAAGACCCCTCAACCCCTTACCTTCCGGCTAGAGGCTGGTTCTGCTCGGCTCTGGCCTGCCAGCTCCTTCTCAAAGAGGTGGCGCTTGCTGGCCACGCCCACAGGAGCCACAAAGAACTCCGTGCGAGAGGAGCCTGGAGACTTGACTGATTCTGATCTCTGGGAACACAGAACACACACTGTTGACCTATGTGGCCCGTGAGTTACACGGACCATGCCCCCGGTACTCCTCAGGCACCCCACCCACCTGTATGGCCGTGTGGTATCTCTCCAGCTTCTCTCCCAACTTCACCGTGCTGGCCGGGAGCCTCACACTGGCACTGCAGGATGGGAAGACAGAGACACACCTCAGCTCGGGGAGCCCAGGCTTGCACCCAGGGCCTGAGGAGCAGCCCCTACATACCCCACTGTTTTGGTAAGGGACACGTGTCCTCCATTACAGGGTACTGACTTGGCAAAGAACCTCAGTCTCCAGGGATTTTCCTCACCTCCCAAGAAACACCCCACCCAGTAGGACGTCCCTAGGGTCAGAAACATCTTCCACTCCTTCCCTCCTCCCTGCTCCCACTCCCTGTCACCTGCACCTCCGAAACTCCTGAGTTAGGCTCTTCCTTTCTTCCTTTCCCGTCACAGAAATCCTGCTCTCCCTGCAGCCACCCTGAGCTCTCCCCTCTCTTCTGCTACCAGGCTGCTCCTACCTCAAACAAATCCGATCCTGTCTTTCTGGCTCAGATTCTTCGGACCACAGGATAGAGACCAAAGTCCCTGGCACAGGACACACACAGCTCTCACTATACCAGTGCTCTGTTCCCTCCCCCGCAACCCCCTGCCACATGCCTAATGTGCCAGCCAGCTGGACAACCCACACTTTTCACTACATGCAGAGAGTGGATGAATACAGTGTGAGTGGATGAAATCCCTAACACATGCTATTCCCTCTATTTAAAATGCCTTTCCAGGAGGTGCCTGTGGCTCAGTGAGTAGGGTGCCAGACCCATATGCCAGAGGTGGCGGGTTCAAACCCAACCCTGGCCAAAAACTGCAAAACAAAAATTAAAATGCCTTTCCTCTAGTTTTCCACCTGCAAAGCACCCACGAGTCCCATAAGTACTATTTAATGTCAGTTGCTCTTTGATACCTTCCCCAGCCCTAGCAAGCTGGAGCTGCTGTACTACTAAATTCCCAGCCCTTAGAGAGCTCATACTCCCACCCCCGTACACCGCCCCCCCACCCCCGCTTTGGGTGGCTTGTGTTTCATGGTTTTGTGTGAGTTACTTGAGGGCAGCAACTGTGTCTTACTCTTCTTTGTACTCTTCTTCCAACCCCACCCTAAACCCTAGTCCTAATACAAATATAGCAGGTAGGCTTCAGTAAACGTACAGAGCGTAGATTAGTGGTTCTCAACCTTCCTAATGCCTCGACCCTTTAATACAGTTCCTCATGTTGTGGTGACCCCCAGCCATAAAATTATTTTCATTGCTACTTCATAAGTGTCATTTTGCCATTGTTATGAATTGTAATGTAAATATCTGATATGCAGGATGTATTTTCATTATTACAAAGGGGTCAAGACAGATTGAGAACTGCTGGGGTAGATGAACGCATGAGTGGATGAAATTCCTAACACATAAGCACAACTATTTTTCAGATCCTATTTTTTTTTCCCCAAAGCATAGTCTTCAAATGACTTGCATCAGCATCGTGGAGCATGGAGAATTCTTTAAGTCTGCAGATTCCTGGGCCCCTACACAAAGCCTGCTGAGGGCTGATGGCATAGGCAGGGCCGGCGCTAGGCTGCATGAGTCCCTACTGAGACTTTCCCTCCCTACTCTGTTCTTGGTCTCCCTCCTGGAAGGCCCTCCACCCTCTTCCTACTTTTTTTTTAAGGAAAGGGTCTCACTTTGTTGTCCAGGCTAGGGCGCAGTGGTACAATCACAGCTCAAAGCAGCCTCAAACTCTGGGTTCAAGAAATCCTCCTGCTCCAGCCTTTCCAAAGTACTGGGATTACAGGTACCTAACCTCCCTGTCTACTCCTAAACTTATGACTAAACCCTCCTCCCCCTTCAGAGCCCCACCCAAGGCCTGCCTCCTCTAAGAAGCTTTCCCAGATTCCTCACCCTCCCTGTTCCTTCTCATCCAGTATTAGTCCCTCAGTTAATCCTGCCCTCCCCGTCCCCCACCAGATCTGGAGCACTGAACAAGGATTATGCCTTCCCCTCACATGTCCCATGGCACAGCCTGGCACAAGGGGCATGGGTGGGAGGTGGTCAAAAAACACAGTCTGAACATGACCAAATGTGAGACAACCAAAGCCTCCAGGCCACCCACCTGCGGGTTAAGGCTGTTTCTGAGATGTCTTTCCTGGGGCTCATCTGAAATGGGAAGGAAAGGCATTAGTGAGTGGGAGCGGCGAGAGGTGAGAGGTCGATGGCCCCCCCTTAAGTGAGCTCTCAGAACACTTCCTCCTCCTTGGACCTCCCACCCTCTCTATTCCCAAGGAAATATGTAGCCAAGTCTTCATTAAAGGCCCTCATCTTGCTTGGGAAACACCTGTCCCTATCCACCAGTCTAAGTCAGAGACCTTCCTTCAGCTCCCTTCTCAGGCGTCCTGTGGCCATGTTTTCCTATCTGCCTCCCCACTGCCCATGAGCCCTGTGGGCCACTGAGCAGCACCAGGCCTCCAGCATACCCATGAGGGCCTGGCACACATCAGAGGCACAATGCCCGCTTGGTCAGTGAATGACCCTGTGAATAAAGGAACTATAGTAAGAATAAATACTGGGACAAGGCACACCATTTGTCCTACTGAGGCAGTGGCAGAGCAGAGAGCTCCTCCATGCCCTCCAGGGCAAGCCTCCTTGGTGAGGCCAGGAATTGAGGAGGGCAGGAGTGGGCCTCCCACAGCCCAGCATCAGCCTGTGCCCTCTTTCTGCAGCCCTGGCCTCTCCCACTAGAGGGGGCTACTGCTCTCCTTTATTGAATACAACGTCATCTGGTTTGGGACATCCATGGGTATCTAAACCCGTTTCTATCCAGAGGACCTTCCTGCTATCTAATCTAAGGCTCCTATACTGTGATGATGTTTGCTTCCTTGACTTGTCCTACCATGGATCAGGTGGACAAGGGTGCCCTGGGCTCTCACCCGAAAGGAGATGGTCCTGGGGCTGGAGCGTTTGAGGGAGCTGCTGTAGGTGTGCTGGGTGGGTGAAGAGGTGTCCGCATCTTCTTCCTTGCTGGGGATTTTCACCTGGATGGAGCAGGGGGCGTGTCACACAGAAGACTAGGGCCCCCCTGGCCCAGGCAGCCATAGACCCCAGTGGCATGGCTCATCCCAGGAGCTGGAGGAAGAAGGGGAGAGCAAGACAGTCCTGTGCTTTGCTCTCCTGCCTCCTGCACCTGCTTGGGAGTGGCAGGGAGACACAGTTCCCTGGGGCCAGGCCACCAGGCAAAGCTTTCGAGAGGAGCTTCTGGAAGGACCTGAGGCTTGCCAAGGGTCTGTTGGGGTTCTGGGGCCCTAGAGTCCAGGCCCTAGATGAGGATGTGGTATGGGGTAGGCACCCCCTGCCCCACAGCTGATGCCCTATCAGTTCCAGTGGCCTGCCCCTGTCTCACTGCCCCTCTTCTAACCATGGCCGGAAGCAGGGAGAAGAGACAACCGAGGCCATCCTCCAGGTGAGAAGGGGGACAGCAAGGAAGCTCGAGACCACCTGGGCAGGACTAGTGGGGAGGGACAGCGGGGGGTAGAGAGGGAGGCTGGAGACACAAGGAGCACGGCCAACCTGGAGTGTGACTGGAGGGAAGCGGGAAGCCGCAGTCGGAGGGGTCATCGCTCCCTGCTCTGCCGAGGAGGGCGGGTTCTTCCCAGAGGGGGCCCTTCCTCTCTGCTCCTTGGTGATGGCTGGGCTTCCCCCAGAGGCTGGCCTGGAGCTGCTCTGAGGCTGCTGCTCTTTTGGGACCAGCTTGGTGTCTGAGGCCTGGCTCTTCTCTGAGACCAGCGACTTCTCAAAGATTGATGCTTTCTCAGACACCAGTCTCCTGTCTGAGCCCGCTGTCTTCCCTGGGGGTGACACTTTCTCAGAGACACTTGTTTTTTCTACAGCCAATTTCTTCTCTGAGATGGACCTTTTCTCTGTCACTGCTATCTTCTCTGACACAGACGTTTTCTCAATGGCTGGGGTGTTCTCTGAGATACTTGATTTTTCTGGAACCAGCTTCTCTGGTGACACAGTCATCTTCCTGGACAGGGATGTTTTCTCAGGGGCCAGCACCTCCTCCGAGACAGAGGCTTTCTCTGAGGCCAGTCTCTTTTCAGGCGTTGCCTTCTCTGGCATGAAGGATTTCTCCATGACTGGGGTCTTCTCTGGAACCCCTTTCTTCCTGCCAGCTGGCTCCCTGCTCCCTGAGCTCTCTTCCTCCAAGACCCAGGGCCCCCGCTGCTCCCGGCTCAGTTTCCGGCGAGGTGGGGGCTCCAGTTCCTTCTTGGGCGCTGGGGGCTGCTGCGTGGCCTGCCCAGGGCCTGAACTGTCCTTTCCCTCCTCAGCCTCCAGCCTCTCCCGGATGGGGGCCTGTGCAGCCTCCAGCACCTGCCGCCTCTGCCTCCTCTCCTGCCTCGTCCTGAGGATGGCCTGCACGTCCTCATCCTCCTCTTTAAAGGCCGGGGAAAGTGGCTTGGGCACCTCTCCTTCCTCCACACTTGGCAGTCTAAGTCAGAAGATGGGAGACAGGGTGGAGATAGAATCAGGATACCAGGGTGGGAAGGACCCTGGGTGTCCCAAACCCATCAAAGATGCCTCCACAGCCAAGGAGGAGGTGAGAAAGTCAGGCCACGGCTTCCCCACCACCATCGCTTAAATAAGGATCACCTTTATCCCCTCTACATGTTGGGCTTCCAAGTTCCCATTTGAAAAAAGCACTCCGTGGTTTTTAAAAAAGTTTATAAACCTGTGTAAGACCCAACCATTCATGGAAACAATAAACACTGAGCAACAACTTTTTATGTGCCAAGCCCATACCGGGCATTAGGGTCAAGAGGAATGAACGCAGTTCCTGCCCCATAGACCTCAGCTCCATACTAGAAGTGTTCAGGGGCTTGTCAAAGGTCACACAGCTATTGGCAGGTGAGCTGGAGTAGAACCCAAGGCTTCTAATATGCTATCCCACATTCCTATCATGTGGGAACAGCTGGACTAGGTGACAGCCCGGGGTACACACCCTGTTCTCCCTTCTTCGGGGGACCTACAACATAAGAGGATTTTCTCACCACCCTAATCTCCGTGTCATTTCAGGAAAATTAACTCACCATCTGAGCCTGTTTTCAAATCTGCAAACTGGGCTTGTTAAGAAGCAAAAGGAGAGTCATCTTGTGGGGGTGCCCAGCACAGTCCCGGTGTGTAGGAATCCCAGGCACTTCTCTTCCTTTCCCTCACAATCCCAACATCTAGATAGCAAAATAGCCCTAGTGTTTCTTCTCTCAGAAGTGAATTATGAAGGGGTAGAGCTAGAGGGGGTAGCCTGGTTAACAGAAAGAGCTGGGCCATACAGAGCTAGCCAGGTCCAGATGCAAATTCTAGCCCTGCTGCTTTTTTGGTAAATGATCTTAGTAAGTCGCCTAAAAATAGTTCAAGTCACTTTCTACATCTATAAAATGAGTTAGCAAAACTCTCACAGGGATATTGGATTAAGTGAGCTATGTCCATAAAATGTCTGGCGAAGTACTGGCTCTTGGATGAACCCAACAAACAACAGCACTCACTGCTATGACTAGGGAGGAAGCTGGCAGGGCTGAGCAGGGGTCTGGGGAAGATGAGGAACCTGGAGTCCATCTTCACACCCAGTCTCATTCCCTGGGCTAGCTGTACACACCATACTTAGTCTGTCCAGGGCAGCTAAGTCCATCCCCCTACCCAGGTTAAGAACATGATGCCCTGGCCCCCACCCTGCCCCAGCACCTCTCAGCAGCAGGCCGGTCTCCATTCTGTGTGGGCCTGGGAGACTCCTCGTCTGTAGTAGAGCTCAGGTTGCGGTGGCGCCTCCTGCGCTCTCGCTCCTGCTCCTCTTCATCCTCCAGAGTCCGCTGCCGAGCTAGGCTGGGAGGGGAGGGGAGGGTCAGCACTGCCGGGAGAGACCCCAGGCCCTCCAGGCCCACTCTGGCTACAGGCAGCTATGGAACACTGGAAATGTGGCTGTTCTGAAGATAAACATGCTCTAAGTTTGAAATACATGCTGGATTTCGAGGACCAGTAAAAGCTCTCATTGAGAATTATGTGGCCAGGTGAGGTGGCTCACACCTGTAATCCTAGCACTCTAGGAGGCTGAGGTGGGAAGATTGCTTGAAATCAGGAGTTAAAGACTAGCCTGAGCAAGAGCAAGACCCCATCTCTACCAAAAACAGAAAAATTAGGCACCTGTAGCTCCAGCTACTCAGAAGGCTCAGGCAGATCACTCAAGCCCAAGAGTTTGAGTTTGCTGTGAGCTATGACACCACAGCACTCTATGTAAGGTGACAGAATGAGACTCTGTCTCGGAAAAAAAAAAAAAGAATTATGTTTTCTGGTTACATGTTGAAATGGTAATATTTTAGATATGCTGGGATAAGTGAGAAATATTATTGAAATTAATTTTGCTTTTTACTTTTTAATGAAACTATCCCAAATTTTTTATTTTTCTTCTTTTTTTGAGACGGAGTCTCACTATGTTGTCCTTGGTAGAGTGCTGTGGCATCACAGCTCACAGCAACCTCAAACTCTTGGGCTTAAGCAATTCTCTTGCCTCAGCTTCCCAAGTAGCTGGGACTACAGGTGCCCGCCACAACACCTGGCTAATTTTTGGTTGTGGTTGTCATTGTTCTTTGGCAGGCCTGGGCTGGGTTCGAACCTGCCAATTCTGGTGTATGTGGCTGGTGCTGTAGCCACTGAGCTACAGGCACAGAGCCTCAAATTTTCGATTTTAAAAATACTTTATTTTCTGTGACTGTTAAATTTCTACCATGGCTACAGGGATTTGATCAGGGATTCTCCACCTCAGCATCATTGACATTTTGGCCAGATGATTCTGTGTACAAGGCTGTCCTGGATGGCAGGGAGTTGACAGCATCCCTAGCCTCTCCCTGCCACATTTCAGTAACACCATCCCCAGTTTGACAACCAAAAACAATTCCCAACATCATCACATGTCCCCTGAGGGCCAAACTCACCCCAAATGAGAATCATTGGGTTAGACTTTTTTTTTTTTTTTTTGAGGCAGAGCCTCAAGCTGTCACCCTGGATAGAGTGCTGTGGCATCACAGCTCACAGCAACCACCAATCCCTGGGCTCAAGCAAGTCTCCTGCCTCCGCCTTCCAAGTAGCCTTCCAAGTAGCTGGGACCACA
>CAUYRH010055307.1:0-38569 GCA_963574655.1 Perodicticus potto | reverse complement strand
CAGAATTTATTTCTGTCAAGGCTATTTTCCCTGATCAGACTGGGGCTGCAAATGGGTCTGGCTCAGTCTGTGAGTTTCAGCCTTTTGTCTCAGCTTTCATCCCCTGAGGGCCAGGTTGGTCCAAAGATAAGCCAAGCAGCCCCTCTGAGAGTATTCTAATCCTTGCACTCTGTCCCGGCCGGTACTGCCTCAGGCAAGTCCTTCACGTGCCTTGGTTGCCAGTCCGCTCTGCCGGCACCGGAGAAGCCGCCCGCTTCCCCTGGCTGCCCAGAAGACTGGGAGTGTCTCCTGAAAACATCCCCAGGGGTGCAGCTCTCCTGCTATTGTTCCTGGAGCTGGCTGCCGTTTTGTGCCTCAGGAGACCTTCCCCCCAGCCAGGTCTCCTCTCGGCTCACTCCCCTCTCACCACTCCCGAGCCAGAAAACCAGCACAGTTCAGCAAGAGTCTGTGCCCGTCCACACCCCTCAAGAAAATCAAATCTCCCAGAATCTGGACTCTGGGGGGGACAGGCCTCCAGACCTCGGGGTGAGAGTGGAGGGGATCACCAGGAACTCCAACTTGCAGGTAGAGAGTATATACAGTTTTATGCCTGGTTGGAGAGCACCGCGGCACCCTAGAAGGGGAAGGAGGTTTGGTTTTTAGAAGGTCTCTCCCGTGGGGTAGGATGGGAGGACGTCCGGACTCTGCTGGCTTGTTTGTATGGAGGTATGGTGTATACTGCGAACCTCCTTCATGGGGGAGGGGACTCCCGTCCGCTTGGTGATGTGTCTG
Organism: Perodicticus potto; assembly: GCA_963574655.1. Lineage (NCBI taxonomy): Eukaryota > Metazoa > Chordata > Mammalia > Primates > Lorisidae > Perodicticus > Perodicticus potto. The sequence goes on along the minus strand of CAUYRH010055307.1, from coordinate 37,798 downwards.
TACCTTTTTGTTTGTGTCCTCGGGGTCTCAGGTCTCCCCAGCAGGGTTGATGTGTGCTCTTCGACCTTTTCTTTTGGCTCAGATCCAGACCATCAGCTTTCTTGCTGAGTTTCTGTCCTTTAACACTCCTTTTGGACGGGAACCTCTGCAGAAAGCTGGCTACAGATCGCCATCTTGGCTCCTCCCTGCCTATAGGTTTGACTTTTAGCTGACCATGGGAGGAATTCTAGAAGCAATTACAGCAAACGCCTGCTCGATCTGTGCTCTGGACAGGCAGCGGATCCCTGGCCTCTGGTTCACGAGTGCTTCCCGTCAGCTCAGAGTAACAGCAGAGACACCTCCACTTCCTCTCTACCAGGAGGAGCTCAAGGCTCTTCACTCTGAAAACCCTCGGATTATTGGCGTTTCTTTTAGTGAAGATACCAAATTAGTGACTGGAAAGAAAGACAGAAGACGGATATTGGCGGCATTAAAAGGCAAGTATCAACCACTTCCACCAAACGTGTTTCCTGAGTGCAAAGTAATTGAGTAAACAATTGATCCACAGTTGAACAGATTCTGTATTTAGACAGTTTGTGGCCACAAATGTGCTTAGACAAAGATGCAGAAAGGACACAGTTTGTGTAGCAGTGATTTCCACCCAGGATGGGTCTTGCTGTTCTGTGAAATGACTGATTCTGGCCAAGTCTCTGTTTCCACTTGCTCTGATGCTTTCCAAGGTAGCTGCAGGTAGTGCTGGGGTGGACCAGGGGAGTTGGGCTGACCTCAGGAAATCATGTGTAAAGGGCTTTGGCTGGTGCAGAAGTGAGCGAGCCAGGTTCACAGCTGTTCTGTGTAGTAACAACTCCGGGGCTCATGCTTCTGAGTCTTGGTAGACCTGAGTCCTAAGAGGCAAATGAAGGTGAGAAATACTGTCAGGAGCTCAGGTACCTTGTTGCGATCATCCTGTGTAGCTTTGTTTGGTTTGACCCTGCTTTTAGTCTCCCACTGTTTTACGTGGAACTAAAAAGAGCTCTGCAGAGGGCCAGATAGGCTGCAGGTCCCTAGGCAGCTGGGGGCTGGGCGAGGCAAAGGCTCGTGTCTGGGAGATAAGTGTGTGTGTTTCTGAGGCAGCTCAGCTGAGCAGTGGGCTTGGCAAGAGTCAGGGCTGGGAGATACCATTGCTGTTTCCACTGGCCAGGGATGGGCCCAAAATTTGTTACATGTGTCCCCGAATCTCAAAGTAAGAGCTGGGATTAAAGGTATTTAGGAAATAAGGTAGAAGCTTGGTTTGTGGATCCAGCTGTCTAATTCAGACATTTCGAATTGCTCCATGCACAGACATTTCAATAGTCCAAGCAGAGCAGGGAAAGGGAAAGATACCATCCTCAGTCTTGAGCCTGTTTTATGGCTGTCATGATTTCCACGGGGCCACCATGAGTTGATGCTGTTTCTGTCAAGTTTAAAGACGTCCGGACCCTGAGAGATTTTCTGTGCTTCTTTTGTAGGAATGTTGAGTGTTTCATCTTATGACAAAATGCAGAGCACAGAGGTCCATGAGCCTGGTTCCTCCCTGAGACTTCTGCCTTCTCTGAGATGTGCCTCTCACCTGTGAACACTGACTACTCAGCCTCGGAGCTTTTTTCCTTTTTAGCTAGAAATGTCTTAACATTCTGTTAGAGTCTTTCTGTGTCCGGGGTTCCTATTTTCTATTTTCCCCACCTCAGGTCTCCTGTTTCCCATGGCTCGTAAACTCCAACGCCCACAAGCCCTGGCAGGTGCTACAAGAGTGCAGTAGGGGCAACAGGGGCAGTGGGGCCTGGGATGGCCTACGTGGGACAGCTCCATCTCAGTTTTGCCACCTAGGAGTATAAGCCCAGTCTTGCAAGAAATCCATCTTTCATGCAAAACCTCCCAATTACCCATGAAATGAATCCAACATTGTGATAAATGCTCAGTGAGCAGAGTAAATGGGTTTGACAAATGGACAATGTTTGATTTCTGCTTTGGAAATTGGAGCAATCAAGGGATGTTTTAGGAAGGAGTGCCAGAACCCAATGGCCATAGACAAGATGAAGCTATGAACAGGGCACTGGCTATGAACAGCTTCTGCACCATTCCAGGGAAGAGATGATGAGTGCCAGAAAATAGTGACAGAGAGGACCTGGATTTAAGAACTATTTAAGAAATAGCATCCTCAGACCTGTTGAAGATGAACAAAACTGAACACTGTAGTGGTTGGGACAGATTTTAATCAGTAATAGCTCTTGCAACAGGGAAAACGGCCAGCATGAACTCAACTTTGATTGTTAAGGGGGGGACTGAGCATATTGAAGGAGAATGGTGGGCTAGGGAGGGGATGCCCTGGGGTTAGTGGGGTTAGGGGAGCAGACAACATCAGAAAGTGGGAAGAGAGCAGGTCCACAGGAAGCCCATCTGAGTTTGCTGACTGGTAACTGTCCAAGGTCGACTTCTACCCTCCCTCAGAGGCTTGGGACAAGGACCCTGTTGGCTGGAAGATACAGCCTTCAGTTCTCCCAGGCAGGCACAGTAAAGGGTCTATAGTCACCTAAGGACATGGCTTCAGCAGTTAGAAATTATGTTAGTGTTTTGTTCACGTCTTTATAGGCCAGGGTTGAAGTCTAATTGAGAAAGATCCCAGAGGAGCCTGGCTAGAATTGGGCCAAGGAGAGAATTTTTGCCAGTCCTTAAAAACTATGGGTACTGGAGAATTTTTGTCAGTCCTTAAAAACTATGGGTACTAAGGGCAAGGAAGGCTAAGTTAAAAGTGACCCTCATGCTCAGCTCCATCTGGAACTTTGCCTGGTAGTTTCTCCTGCAGCCAGGCCTGCTAATACCCTCCTCCTTGGGCCTGGCTCCTCCTCCCCTAACCTACTTTCCATAATGTGAGGTTGCTGTCATTCTGGAGGCAGCCACCAAGTCCAGGTGCTTTTTGCAAAGACAAGAAAATATCTCACTATAACCGAGAGCAGGTAGTTTCAGGATGATGGATCTGTGATACCAGGGGAAGCAAATCTGTTATTTTCCACGGTGCACAAAATGTGCTGTCACAGTCGGGACTCCCAATGATCCCTCAGTTTCCTAAATTGCCTACTGCAGCTTTCTTAATTAAGCTCCATTAACTTGTCATATATTGATAACAGGGATGACCCTGAAACAGCTGGATAAATGAAAGCTGTCTTTCGTTCTGTGCTTTGACATAAATGTGTTAATTATTTGTGTCATTAGGGAGAGTGATAGAGGGATGGAGAGGTACCAGCCAGATTTTGACAAAGTGCTGGTGTTTGTAGCTGGAAACTTCACACATGTCAGATGTAATCCTTCACCCCTTAATTTCACGGTTAGTGCTAAGAGGCCAGTGTCAGATTTCTTGTGCAAATAGTCCCCATCACAGAGGCTGATGGAGGGCGTCGGGGACCCACTATTCCACTGTAGCAGTCACACCCTGGCCTTCACAGGCAATCAGATCTGGTATTCAAATGGAGTTTGGAGCTGGGTGTGGTGTCTCACGCCTGTAATCCCAGCACTTTGGGAGGCCTAGGCAGGTGGATCACCTGAGCTCTGGAGTTTGTGACCAGACTGAGCAAGAGTGAGATCCTGTCTCTAAAATAACTAGCCAGGTGTTCTGACAGGCACCTGTATGTATTCCCAGCTACTTGGGAGGCTGAGGCAGGAGAATTGCTTGAGCCCAAGAGTTTGGGGTTGTTGTGAGTTATGATGATGCCACGGCACTGTACCCAGGGCGACAGAATGAGACTCTATCTCAAAACAAATTTTTAAAAATGGAGTATTTTTCGAATGTATAGTTGGCTCACTCAATTTTTAAGTAAAATAATGATTGACCAACATTTAAATAGGGATATTTCATAGAAAAACCGCATCCTCTCAGGAACCTGCCACATCGCTTAGTCACCTGCCAGGTCCACTTGGGTGCCTGCCATGGCCTGTGTCTGGAGGGGTCTCTGAAGACCTTCATTGTGCTGTTTTACCTTTTAAAACAACTTTCTGTACATTTAGGGACTTCAGATTATGTTTTTTAAAGGGACATTTAATGGGACTGGTTTCCTCCTCAGGCTTTGTTCACAGAAGCCCTCAGGCTGGCCAGTTGTGTGTTTGTAGAATCTTCCTGCCAATTCTCCTTTGAATTTTTTACCTTCCTTCAAGGGGACTCTCTGAGGGAGAGTCTCAGGCAGCAGCAATGCAGAGGAGACCTGGCTGATGTGGAGTGTGCACAGGACTTTGAGCTCTAAGACTCACGTCTCACTCAGGAAGGAAAGGCTTGACCGACCCAGATGCAGGGATAACGGGAGCCAGCAGCAGTCGTTCCAGGTCTCAGCCAGGTTGGGGTTTTGCCTCACATCCATGTCCGTGGGGCACGTCTGTGTTCTGGGGCTCCTGAGAGTCAGAAAAGCAGTTACTGGGGGCTAAGAGGCTGAGTAAGGGCTTGGGTTCCGCAGATGCCCGGGCCATGCCGGGGCAGATGTGGCTTTGTCACTGAGCAGCTGTGGGCTGGCCCTGACCCTCTCTGCCCTCGTTTTCTCATCTATGAAGTGGGACCTGCCATCGTCTAGCTAGCCCATGTCAGCACGATATCCGGAGGGGTCAGGGAAAGAACTTTTCAAACAGCTTGGGAAGAGCAGATAAGTGGCGTTCACGGGCTGGTGACAGTGATCACAGCTCAGCAGTAATGCCGAGGACTCAATTTCTCCCGTGACAAGGGGACACTAAAGATGGTTTTGTACTCTGAGGAGGAGCCCACCGTGCAGAGTTTCCACGTGTGCCATCCATCTTGCCAGGTCCCTGTTTACTTTCAAAGCTTCTTGGCCTCCTGTGCCCATTAGCACAGCTCCGGCCGCCAGTGTGGGCTGAGAGCAGCACCTTGGAAACCACGCTGCTGATGGGGACACAGGGCAGCAGGTGGTGTGGTAGTTTTGATCTTGGTCATTCAGAAAGGGCTACTTTCCATCATCTCGGGGCCCTGCCCCTCCATGCCCAGTGTGTGGGGTGCACGATCTCTGCAAGTGCCATGAATGCTGTGACTTGGGAGGACAGCTTGTCCCAGGCTTGCTGTTGGCCATTCTTCAGTGGAGGGTCCAGCAGCCCGTTCTTCAGCCAAGGTTCCCGCTGCATTGGGAAAGGTCAGGTCTCCGGCCAGCCCCCTCAATGCAGCCTCCTGGCTCAGCCCACAGGGTCCCATTCTCTCCCCCTGTCTGTCTCCAGGGGGTCTGGTAAGCTCACCTGATTCTCTCTCAGGAATTCTCTCCCTTTGCTTTCATATCTGCTGTCCTTTGAACCCACACATCTGGGTCAGGAGGCAGGTGCCTGATGAGTTCAAATCCCAGCTCCACCTGTGAAGAGCTGGGTGGGTCTGAACAGGTGCCTTGGCCTTCCTGGGTCTCAGAGGGATCTCCTGCTCCTACTGGGAGGAGCCTTACAGTCTCTGCTCTTCTGGGACACAAGGAGGAGTTGAGGACTGGGACCAAGGAGCTCTGTCACAGACAGGCTGGAAAATTATGTGGTGTTCATATTGCAAATTAGTTATTGTCTTCCAGATCAGTTCACTCTTAAAAATCCTTAATAGTGAGATTAACTGGAATTCTATCTTACAACACAGTAATTTTTCTCTTTAATTGTATTTTCATTTGTGAAAACTCTTATCTTCCATTACAAAATATTACAGAGATATGCAGACAATGGGATGTAGGGATGGAACCCACGTGCCCGTCCTCCTGACTTCACAGACGCCAGTGTTTGCCCTGCGGTCTTCCCTCTACCCACCCCAGAAATAAAATTTTGATTCTACCAGGAGACCATCCCAATATCCTCACCTCATTCTACCACTCACAGTTTTATACTTTTACCTATTTTAGTTCCTATAAATTTACTTTTATTTCAAAAAAATTATTGGTGATTTTCATTTATAACTCTGGAGAATGGTTCTCATGAATGTTCCCCCTCCTCTCCCTCCCGCCCCTGGCTGTGCAAGGGATGCCTTTGAGCAGCTTTATCTGGGACATCCACAGGGCGCCACTGAGGTGTGGCCTCAGGAAAGCAGTGTCACCATGCAGGAGGGGGCCACACTGCTTTCCTTTTTCCTCTCCCCCCTCCCCTGTTTCCCCCTGTCCCCCCCTCTCCCCCTCCTCCTCTCCCTCTCTCCCCCTCCTCCTCTCCCCCTCTCCCCCTCCTCCTCTCCCTCTCTCCCCCCTCCTCTCCCTCTCTCCCCCCCCTCTCCCACTCTCCCCCCTCCACTCCCTCTCTCCCCTCCTCCTCTCCCTCTCTCCCCCTCCTCCTCTCCCTCTCTCCCCCTCCCTCCTCTCCCCCTCTCCCCCTCCCTCCTCTCCCTCTCTCCCCCTTTCCCCTCTGTCTCTCTCCTTCTCTCTCTCCCCACAGTCCCAACAGCCTCTCCTAGGCCTCTGCTGCTCTGGCGTTCACACCCTCCTTGTGGGGTGACTGTGTGGGGCTCTGCCCTTGCCTGGGGGTCTCTGGCACCCTCCTGGGGGGGCCTTGCTCTCCTTTCATCCCAGCTCGTTCTGGGTCTCACCCCCTCATCACTGTCACCTTTCAGCCTTCACCTCCACCTCTGTTTCTGTCATCTTGTGCTGAGGGCCTGGGTTTCTCTCCTTTGTGAGCTCCTGCGTGAGCTCACAGTGACCTGAGACTGGTGGGGTGGGGAGGCAGGAACCTGGGGGGTGGGCTGGCCTGCAACTTTCTAAGGAGGTCCCTGGAGGGGAGGGAACTGTATGGTCCCTTCTCAAAAAACCAAGCACCAAGTAAAACTCAGTGCTACACAGACCTATGTGTAGCTGTTTGTTGATGGCATTAGTGGCTTTTGTTTGGCAACTGAGGGCCTGGACTTTAACAAGCTCTCAGCTCCGTTCTCAAGGCCTGTGTGGACTGGCTGAGCACTGTGGCGGGGTGGGGGGAGTCTGTCCTGGAGGGCAAAGCGCAGGTGCGTACAAGCTGCACCCCGAGTGGGCGTGTTTCTCTGCCGGTTGTGCTGGGTGTGTGTGATGGTGTCACTGGACCAAGGAGTCCGTTGACCTGTTGCCCAAGGCAATCACAGTTTCTCTTTTATTTATGGAAAAGTCAGCAATTCTGGAGAGCAGGGGGTGGGGTGGGGGGGTGTCTCCCCAAGGAGCCACTCTGCCCTCCTGTTTCCCTTTATTACTTTTATCCTCACAGTAAAAGTAACACCAGCAATGTTATCATCACTCATCATGCTGCACGTCAAACAGATTACCTGTCATAGGTTACAACGTTATACAATATTTTCCTGTCTTAAAGTGGTTCTATCTGAAAAGCATTTTCTCTCTGGACTAAATTCACAGTTGGCAAACTCTTCCCCGGGTGCACAGAGCGCTCTGGGTCCTTGACTGGTACTGTGCAGTCCAGTTCCCCAACTTCCCTATGACAGCAGCCTTGGAAGGGAATAAACAATCTCCAGATGTCGGCACGTGGCTCATCCAGCCTTGTTGGGGCCTGACCAGCAGCTCCCTGCAGGGGATGGTCGTGCAGGTGAACAGGGGCTGGGACAACTGTGCTCCTTTGTGTGAACCTGTGTGGAGGTGCGTGGCTCTGTATGTTTATGTTGCCGAGTTCAAGTGTCCATGTGTGTCTAGGTGTGAGCATGAGGGTGAGTGTCCACATTTGCTGGACAGCATGAGGGGAGGGTTTGTATTCACACCTGTGCTGGAACTAGAGTAGCCCAGACAATGGGGATGGACTGATAAAGCCACACAGGGTTGAATTCTGACCTCCCCAAGGCTTGGGATGTGGTTTAAAGCTGCGTCCCTCAGGGGATGCCGTGTCCCCGTGTGTCTGTAGGAACATGGAGGCATAGGGTATTGTCAGTAGGAGAATTAGGGAATCTCAGGGGACTGTGAGCCCTTGGGGTCTCCCTGGCACACCTGGTGTGGGGTTCTCCAGCTGTGGCTGCACTGCCCAGGCCTCTAGTCCTACTGTGCAGGTGACCTCTCAATCTGCTCATTTGGAAACTGGGCATCTGGTGAGGGACCCTGTGGCACTGGGGAGTCCGATCCTGATTAAAGCCAAGTGTGGCCCCTCGGTTCCTGTCCAGGCTCTGCCAGGCATTCAGAGTGGTGCTCAGACTCCCTGGCGACAGCGCTTGGGCTCTGCTGGCCAGCAGTGTCCTGCCTGAATGGCCCTGTGAGGCGAGGGGGTCAGCTTGACCCCATCTCCCTTTGGTCCATCATTTTGGCAGTGGTGGGAGGGTGGAGTGTGGAGGAAGGGCCTGGTTTCAGTCTGCCAGGGCCGTCCTAACAGAGAACCACACAAACTGGGCAGATGTCCTCTCACAGCCTGAAGATTGGATGTCGGGATGAAGGTGCCAGCAGGCCGTGCTCCCTCTGAGACCTGCAGGGGAGGGGCATCTTCTGGGCCCTTTTTGGCTCCTGGGAGGGGGTCGCGGTCCACCTGTGCCCTTCCCTGGCTCTCAGCTGTGTATAGCTCCAGCCCCTGCCCTCACCATCACACACCTGCCTTCCCTGTGTCTATGACTTCATGCAGGACCCCATCCCACTGTGACCTCGTCTTAACTTGCCACACCTACAGCTGCTCTGTCACCAACTAAGCTACATTCTTCAGTACTAGCAGCTGGGATCCCAGCGAGCTGGCCGCCGTCCCTGTGTGATGCTTTGGTGCTGGTCACGAGCACTGTGTTCTGCACACACTGAGGTCTGTGGCAGCCCTGCGTCGCGTAAGTCTGTTGCCACCACTTTTCCAAAAGCTTATGCTTAGGAGGACGTGAGAAGACAGCCACTGAAGACACAGGCTTCCAGCTTGAGCACCAACATTTTGCTTTTAGCTCGAGAAGGAAAAACAAATAAACCAACAAAACAGAACAGAGTAAAGCTCTTCTTGGCCGTGGCTGTGACTCTGCAGTGACTGGGTTCCCTGCGGCTGAATGGCATGGGTCCCTCGCCATCCCTGGTCCCTCCTGCAGCTGTGGGGGATTCAGGTTGCAGGTGGCCAGGCCGCCTCGGAGCGTGTGCTGGGGCCTTCTAAACTGCCTGGTTGGAGTGCAGTGGAAGGGAAGCTCCTTCTACGAAATTCCTTCCTTCGGGAAGAAAGACAAATAGGTGCTGGGCGGTAAAAGATCCACAAATGTGCTGCAGGGCAAATGGTGGAATCCCCTCTGCCCTGACCGTATTGCCCAAGATACCGACCACATCTGGCTTATAAGCATCTGAATCAAGGTGAGGAAGTGTCCTCTGTGTGACAGGTGACACCCAGAGGTGACTCAGTGTCCGTGGCAGGAGGTTGGGGCAGGTGTTGGTGCCAGTCCTGCACTGTAGGGCCCTGCAAGGTGACTTGGAGAATTCTCAGGGCCTCCTGGGTCCTCCTGCCTGACTTGTGTGCCCCAGACCAAGCACAGAATCTTCTGTCCGGATATCAGAAGAACTTTACAGAAACTTCATGAAAAGGGTCGGGTTGACCTCAGAATAAACACGTATCTGGAGGAACTGTAACTGCCCCTGGTGTCCCCCTCACCAGCCCCACCAGGGCCTCTCTGTGGCAGCAACAGTGATCAGGTCAGTATTGAAAATGCTGCTTTCTGAGGAGGAGGGAGAGCATTGTCAGAGTGGAAGGCTTCTGGTCAGGGAAGATAAACTGGTGGCTGCCAGGGGAATTTCACCAAAAGAGGAGTTTACTTTGCACAGACTGAGCATAGAATTCCAGTGCCTTGGGGTGGGGCATCAGCCTCATCTAGCTGGTCAGTTTTGCTGCTGTCAGCCTTTGCCTGGCCCTGAAGGTGTTTAATATTGCAGACACTTATGGGCAACCCTCCCTTCATCGAGAGATGAGGAAATAAGAGTCCAAAAAGGGCAGGCACAGGGTTAGCAGGTGAGGGGCCGGGTCTCTGGGCTCCAATCTTCTTCGTCTCCCTGCTGTAAGTTTATGGTGACAGTGATGGGGTGGCCATGCTAGGACCCCTGAGGCACCTAGGGGAGGCTTAGCATCACCAGATGGAAAGAAAATGCAACAGCAGAACTTCTCAGTTAAGGGGAAGGAAACTCGGCTGGGACCAGAACCTCACACTTGGGCTGCTGCCCAACACCAGTCTGGATGCAGCTTCAGGCTACACCCTCCAGTTTTCTGTGACTTAGTCTGTGGCCCTCATGACAACCAGGACGCATTAGGGAGTGATGAGTAATTTTGTGCTCACGAAACATGGGTTTGCTCAGCCCTATAGGGTTCTCAAGGCAGCGGGAGAGCCTCACTGCTGCTGCCACAGAGAGGCCCTGGTGGGGCTGGCAAGGGGGCCACCATGGGCAGTTACAGTTCCTCCAGCCACGTGTTTATTCTGAGGTCAACCCGACCGTTTTCATGAAGTTTCTGTAACATTCTTGTGATACTAGGACAGAAGATTCTGTGCTTGGTCTGGGGCACACGAATCAGGCAGGAGGACAGATGAGGACATGGAATTATTGGCCCAGAGACCATAGGGCTTCCAGAATCTCACCTCCACCCTCTGAGCCATCCTTAGAATCTTAGACAGGGACTGTCCACAGCTGCCCAAATCTGGGCTGATTCAGATTGCAGTGGCACAGGGTGGAGGATGTGGCACTCTCCAAGGCCACTCAAACCAGCAGCAGGGAAGAACTGTCAGGACAGAATGACTTCATCGGCTTTGCCTGTGACCTCATGATCTTGGCCTCTGACTCCATCAGCTTTGCCTGTGACCTCATGGGCTTCATCTGTGACCTCATCAACTTGGTCTCTGACTCCATCAGCTTTGCCTGTGACCTCATGGGCTTCATATATGACCTCATCAGCTTGGTCTCTGACTTCATTGGCTTCACTTGTGACCTCATCGGCTTCACCTGTGTACCCAGCATCCTTTCTTCATACGTCTCAAGGTCAATATGACAAAGCCACTGCCTGGTGTGGGGCTTCCAGTGTGCCCTGGTGGCTCCTCATCTGACTCCTGTGTGTCTGTTATGGTGCCTGCACTTAGCAGATGCCACTGCTGCTCCTGTGCTCTAAACAACCCGTGTCTGTGCCTCAAAGGCCGATTATAGCTGAGCCTGGGGCTGTGTCTCACCAACCTCAGTTAACAAAGCCCTTTCCCTTGGAGATCTAAATTCCATTCCCAAATGGGGAGCCCCTTCCCCCAACGCACTGTTGCCTATCAAGGCCAGGGAGGAAGTGAGCTCGCTGGCCCTAAAGGGGGCTGCCCAGGAGCTCTGTGTGGCAGTGTGGAGCCAGGAGAAAAGGCTCATGAAATTTGTCCCCTAGGTCCAAAAACAGTGACTCCAGGAGGTTGCTGCCCATTCCAGGAAAGTCCTCTCAAAGCACACGTGGGAGAACTAGTGTCTCTCAGTGACTGCACTGCTGCTTCCATGACAAAAGTGATCCATTCAGTGAACTTGCTGGTATGCGTGAGTATGGAAATAATACTTGATGTATGCTCCCCATTCCCTGTCCTTTCCGACTTTTTATTGCAGTTCCCACAACTCTGTTGAAGGTCATAGCAGAAGTTTTTCAACAGAGGAAGTTGCAGCGCCTGCTGCCTACTCTAGGCGATCAGCTGTCTGAGAGCACCGCTGGACTGGACCTCAGGGACAGGGAACAAAACACTGGTGTTCGGGTTTTCCCCTCTTTTTTTGTCATTTTAAGCTACTTCCTTAAACAAACAATAGTTAAGGTGGGTGTGGTAGCTCACACCTGTGATCCCAGCACGCTGGGAGGCTGAGGCAGGTGGATCACCTGAGCTCAGGAGTTCAAGACAAGTCTGAACAAGAGCGAGATCTGTCTCTAAAATTAGCCAGTTGTTGTGGCAGGTGCCTGTAGTCCCAGGTATCCAGGAGGCTGAGGCAGGAGGTCACTTGAGCCCAAGAGTTTGAGTTTGCTGTTAGCTGTGATGCGATGGCAGTCTACCCAGGGTACAGAGTGAGACTCCGTCTTCTTCCATTACAGCTATATGCTGGCTGCAGACAGATGTGAAATTTGGTGACTTACTAGGAACTCGAGAGAGAATGAGGGTGAGCAGATAGTATGAGGTATGTAATATTGGTGCTCACACTGTGGCCCAGGCTCCGAGGATCAGGTGAAGTTGTTCAGTAAATACATGGTGTGATTCAGGAACCAGCATGGTGCCTACTATCTACTAGACACTTCATTTGTGTTGAGTGAATGGAAGAAGGGAAATGCCAGGTCATCCCTCACATTGTCACAGCTAATGTTGATTCTAAGAAGGTGAATGCTGGAGATATGTAGCAGTGAGGTGTCTCAATAGTAAATAACTTACTTAGTATAACCTAGAAGTGGCACTTGATCTCCCACTAGGACGGTCTACAGTGCGCAGTGCGGCTCCCTTCGTGGCCTGGTCCCTGCCCCGTGCAATGCCTGGCACAGAAGGCAGCAGGTCGGTGCATCTCAGCTCTGCAGGGTCCTCTTCAGATACAGATATAGATGGTCCACCCACCGTGGTGGGGGCCCCTACAAATTCTCTACCCTGGCAGGCAGGCAGCCACCATCCCAGTATTTATCCAGCACCTTTTACATGGTGGGATTTGTGTTACGGAATTGGGTGAACAATGCAGACGTGGTCTTAGCCTGATGGAATTTGCAATGTGATGGGGGTGACAGGAATTGAACAAAGCACAAGTTATAACTGTGTGTATCATGGACTAGGAAGGGAGAGAAAGGGTGTGGTAAGAACGTAGCAGACCTAGCTTAGACTGGGGGGGTCAGGAACACGTCCCTGAGTGGGTTGGCTTAAGGGAGATGTCTTTGAGATTCACACCCAGATGGATGGAGGTTTTTCATCATGTTGATGGTACTACAGAGAAATCCGCTGAGGTTGCTTCATGTTCAGTGAGCACCCGGTACATGTCAGTGGTTCCGCGTTCTGTTACAAACACTTTCCCTCGAGAACCACCTCACAGCCTTATCACCACCCATGAGTTGACCCTATGGGCGTTGCTCTTCCCATCCGACAGCTTCATGAGTGCTTTGATCATTTCATAAGACTCATCTGAGATGGGAACATAATTTTCCTTACTGCTGGATCAGTGCTCATTTTGGGATGAAGTGAGCAGTGGTGAGGGTGTGGAGGGGAGCCTCTTGGTGCTGCTCTGTTAAGATTCTGGGATGGAGTGAGTAGCGGTGAGGGTGTGGATTCCTTGGGGAGCCTCTTGGTGCCGTTCTGTTAAGTCCTTGTGCCGAGCTCTGAGATTTCCTGTGCGCCTTGCTGCCTTCAAGGGCAGCTGGGCCATTTGGGAAGCATGTGTGGGACTGGGCAGGGTGAGCCTCTCCCTTCTCCCCTCTGATGCTAACTTACTTAAAGATTCTCATAAAACTAATGACAGGATAGGCCAGAGATCCCATTGCCCTTTTTAATGGTCTAATTGGGTAAATATGTTAAAGAGATTCCCCTGGTGCCACTTCACGGCCACACTGCTGACAATCAGCACTGCCTTCCAATGTCAGGATATCAGAAACCAAGCTGCTCTCTTTGCTGGGCTCTGTCACTCAAATGAAACGAGTTAAGTGGGGTCCTGGGAATGCTCTGCATCTGAGGCTGTTGAACGTTCTGAAGATACTTTGAGTCTGCTGACATGCATGGACTTTGGTCCCAGCTGATCCTCTGAACATTCAAGCAGACATAAAAGCTTTTTAAGAGATCCCTCCAGACTCCAATGTAGATTCTTTGCCTAGATAAGGTGTTTACAAGCCAGTGCTCAGGGTCTGGGGGAGAGGCCTTTGGAGCCTGAGGTGGGTTTCTCTGACTGGTTCTGGATCAACACACCACCTGTAAATAGCAGGTGCCTCAACAGACACTAGGAAAGCTCAGATTCAAAGCTGGAGCCCCACTCCCTCACAAGGCACTGCTAGCCTTTGATGTGTATAGGCTGAAAATATAAATATCCATTATATTGATTGTTGGGTGACCAGGCCATACTGGGGGAAGTCTGGGGATCAGAGATTCTAGGGTTTGGGGTGCACTGAGAGGAATTTCAGGGTTCTTAGCTCATCCTCATGACCTGTTAATGTTCCTCCATTGCAAACAACAGTGTCTGAATAATTTAGGCAAAAAAGTGGTTGTGGGTGCATGAAGTGGATTGAAGAACTGGGTTTGGGAAGGAGAAGGACTAGGGAAGTCCCAGACCCCCAAGGACTGGAAACTGTAGTCCTGACATGTGGCAAACACTGGATTAACTTCTGCTGAGACGGACACCTGGAGTCACTGGGATTCTAAGTATTCTAAGTTCTGGAAGCACCACCTGAGTAGATGGGATTGGGCCGTAAGCCCGTCCCACAGGGCAGAAAGGTGAGCACTGTTACTCTGTCTAGCGATAGGCAGATTCTGGGACAACAAAAAAAGACTGGGTCACCAAAGAAAACTAGGCTTTATTTATTTACATATTTATTTATTTATGAGACAGAGTCTTATTCTGTCATACTGGGTAGTGTGCTACGGCATCATCATAGCTCACAGCAACCTCAAACTGCTAGGTTCTAGCAATTCTCTTGCCTCAGCCTCCTGAGTAGCTGGGACTACAGGTACCTGCCACAACGCCTGACTAGTTTTTCTATTTTTAGTAGAGATGGGGTCTCACTCTTGCTCAGGCTGGTCTGGAACTCCTGAGCTCAAGTTGTCCACCCACCTTGACCTCCCAGAGTGCTGAGATTATAGGTTTGAGCCACTGAGTCCAGCCAAACAGGCTGCTTTTAGAAATGGGGATGGACTCTTGGCAGCTGGAACTTGAAAGAAAACAAACCTGCCTGGCTAGAGATGGAATCTCAGGCCGATCCAAGTGAGAGTCTTTCTGTGCTAAGGATGTCTTATAAAATCCAGCCGGCTCCCTGCACAGCCCAAGTATTCCTCTGCTGTACAATAAGGTGGCCACTAGCCACATTGGCCGTTTACATCGAAATTAGTTAAAGGTAAATACAATTAAGTGGTCAGCTCCCCATTGTGGCAGCCACTCGCCACATTTCACCATGTTGGCTGGTGCAGGTAGAGACGTTCTGCCCTTTCAGAAAGCTTTGTTCCATAGCTCTGGGTTTGGTAGGTCACTGGGACCTGTCTCCTTATCTTCACCTTATATGACACCAACTCTGAGGCCATTCTACTCTCTGTTTATCTGTGGGGAAAAGATTAGGCATAGAATGTTGAAAAGGGGAAAAGACTATTTTACACATCTTGCCTTTTTTTTGTTTTGTTGGGGATACGGCAAGAATAAACAGACGTAACAACGTACTATATGCTGACTGCAATGAAGTGACCAGGTTAATTGAACAGGAACTGACTTGAAGACTATCCAAATAATGGGTTTGCTGGGTTGGTGGGACTATGAAGGCTTTATTTTTTATTTGTTTTCATTTGTTTTTTGTTATTGCTGTTAAAATGATTGGGTCTTAAGTACACATTTGCTTAAAGAGGAGGTTATTAAAGAGGTTATTTTGGCATAGATGGGGTTTGGAGGGTCTTTCATAGATAACAATGATTCTTAATCTTACTTTTGTTTTAGGTTCATGGTTTAAAAGATTTCCATAAGCTCAGTTGCTCCCCAAATACTCTGGAATGATTTAGAGCACAGCAGAGATTTTAATCCTAAGGCCATTTTTGGAACTAAGTAAGATAAACATTTCACAAAATGATTTTCAGTTTAAATGAAAGGAATTAGCCTTAGGGTGCTCGGATGACCCGCTCACCCCAGTCACCAGGAGGGAGCTCCAACTAATTCAGTGCTGGGTCCAGCCCTCTTCTTTACTGTGGTGGGCTCTGTGACTTTGGGTTTCCTTTGACCTCACCCTAACGATGTTGGGTTGTGGAATGTGGCCCTGTGGGCTGAGTTGTGGTAGGGAGAAGACAGGAGCCCAAGCTGACCTCAGAGAGAGGTCTGTAGGACTGACAGGTCAGGGGTCAAATGTGCTTGGTCTGCAAGGTGGGAGCCTCCAGGGTGAGAAGGAGCCAGGTCTGCGGTGGGGTGGGCCCCTCTAGCAGGGCTAACCCCCCTAGTCTATTTCCTTTCATTTAAATCTCATTCAAATTGCAAATCGTTTTGTGAGATGTTTATCTTACTTAGTTCCAGAAAGGGGGCTGATGACTCTTGCTCTAAACTCTGAAAATGGTTCATAGGGCCTTGCACCATGGCTCACCCTGTGATCCCAGAACCCTGGGAGGCCCAGGTGGGAGGATTCCTTGAGCTCAGGAGTTCCAGACCAGCCTGAGCAAGAGCGAGATTCCATTTCTACTAAAAATAGAAAAAATAGCCAGGCATGGTGGTGGGCTTCTGTAGTCCCAGCTACTCAGGCTAAAGCAGGAGGATCACCTGAGCCCAAGAGTCTGAGGTTGCTGTGAACTATGATGCCATGGCATTCTACCAGGGTGACAGAGTGAGACTTTATTTCAAGAAAACAAAAACAAACATTAAAAAAAAATAAAAAATAAAGAAAGAAAATGGATCATAGTCTGAGTGGCGTTTCCCAAAGCTGAAAGCAGGGGGTGCAGCTATGAAGTCAGGACAAGGTGCTGGGAGAGGGCACATCCTTCACAGGTGCTGCTCATTGCTGGAAATAAAATACAAAATACTGTTCCGCGGAATAGTGACTGGGAAATGGCATTGTGTGGATGATACCTTCGTTTACTGATTTGTTCAATGTCACATGTAGCTGGTGATCTCAGCCCATGTCCTGGTGCATGTTGCTGGGAGGCAGGGGGTCTGCTGCTTGCAGGGTGCACACAGGAAAGTACAGCACTCTGTACACACACACACACACACACACACGTGTGAACACACATGCTTATGTACACACACAGCAGTCTCACTTATCAGGCTAGGTGAGTGTACAGGGGAAGGTCCTCTGAAAAGGAATCTATTTATTTATTTTTATTATCTTTTGAGGCAGTCTCTGTCACCCTAGATAGAGTACTGTGGAGTCACAGCTGACAGCAACGTCAAGTGATCCTGAGGAAGCTCAGCCTCCTGAGTAGCTGGGACTACCGGCACCCACCACAATGCCTGGCTAGTTTTTTTATTTTTATTTTTAGTAGAGATGGTGTCTTGCTCTTAGCCTGGTCTGAAACTCCTGAGCCCAAGGGATCCGCCAGCCCCAGCCTCCGAGAGTGCTGGGGCTCACAGGTGTGAGCCACCTCGCCTGATCTGAAAGGGAATCTATTTAAAATGGACCCAAGATTTCATAAGTGTAACAAAAAGATCTGATTAAAATTGATTTATATTATATTTAATACAACATTTGAGTTTCAATCATGTATTAAAGAACAAGTCAATTTTCCTAAAATCTGATTAACAACTGACCAACTGTAGTTCTATGAGGGTCTGTTCTTGTTTGAAGCGTTTTCCATTTTTCTGAGGCTTCTGCAGGCGTCCTTTTTCTCTGGAGCTTTACCTGTCTCTGGCACCGTCATGCTCCGAACTCTTTAGCTCCTTTTGCACCAACTGGCCCTACTCTGCTTCATCCTCACCTGTTACTGACCTACATGTGCTTGAGCAACTTTCGTTGCCACTTTTATTGACTTTGATCTTGCAAAAGCAGCAAGATTCCCCAGTTTCAGTTGGCAGCTGATTTGCGTTTCACCGGCAGGCACCAGGAGCTTCTGTAGTACATCCTTGACTCAGTGGCTGCTCTGGGGTGTGAACTGCTCAGCCTGGGTAGGACCAGACTTAAAGGGGGGCAGATGATTAAGATTAGATAGCTTGTTTCCACCTGGAATCTTGTAGCCACACAGCTGCAGATAGCAAACAGGAAGGGGGGAGGTGCCTAGACCAGTGAGCTCCTGAGTGCTCATTAAGACCATGCGGTTTCTCACCTATGACCTGGGGGCAAACCCCTTCCTCTCTCTGGCCTCATGTGTCATTTTTTGTTTTTGTTTTTGTTTTTTTTAGAGACGGAGTCTCACTTTGTCGCCCTTGGTAGAGTGCTATGGCTTCATGGCTCACAGCAACCTCCAGCTCCTGGGCTTAGTCCATTCTCTTGTCTCAGCTTCCCAATTTTTTGTTTTTTAATTTGAAAGAATTTATGAGGTGCAAGTGTGATTGGTTATGTGGATAAATTGTATCACAAAGTCAGGGCTTTGGACGCACCTGCCTTCAGAACAGTACACATTGTACCCAGTTTTAATCTCTCACCCTCCCCACCTTGCCGCTTTTTAAATTTTCAATGTCTATTATGCCAATTTCTGACATATATATGTCCCTGGTTTAGCTGCCACTTAAATAAGTGAAAATATGCTATTTTTCTATTCCTGAGATATATAATATTATATAATATATATAACATTTTAAAGTTATTCAGCATCTCTGTATAAACCTTGTGGGCTACTGGCCTTGGCCCAGGCCACTTTCTAGGGCTGGGATGTGGGCAGAGGAGGACCACCAGCCCAGGGGGTGGGACTGGGGACACTGGGCCTTGGCTGCGTGTGTCCAGATACAGCCCAGGGCATGGCGGAACACGTGGGAGCCCGGAACTGGGTGTTTGTTCCAGCAAAGGGCCAATGGAAGGATTATAAAAACTTTGCCTCCTGTAGTCTGCACAATCAGAAAACTTGCTTGTGAGAACCAAGAGATTTCCAATGAGTAGACACTGGACTTGTTTTTTATTGAGATGCTGATGGTGGAAAAATATTTATTCAAAAAACTTAGCATTTTAACCATTTTTCCATTTTTTAGCATGGATTCTGTGGCATTAAGCTCACTGGGGCATTGTGTGGCTAGCACTCTCTCCACTGCAGGGCTGGGAGTCCGTGCCCATCACACAGGGATCCTTCTCCCCTTTCCACCTGCCCCTGGAAACCACCAGCTGCTTTCTGTCTCTCCAAATCTGACTGTGGAGGCTCCTAATATAAACAGAATCACACAGTATTTGTCCTTTGGTGTATGACACTTGATGCGGCATATTGTCTTCAAAGTTCATGTAGCAGCATTTCATTCCCTTCTAAGATTGAGTAATATCCCACTGTATTTATACACCACATTTGATTCATCTATTCCTCCATCAGTTTGGGCTGTTCCACCTTGTGCCCACGGCGGAGAACACTGCAATTAACACTGTGTGAAATATAGGTTTGAATCTCTGCTTTCAGCTCTTTTGAGTTGGGCTTGGTTTTGTCCAGTAAAAATCCTAGGCTATGTCTGGCTTCCTTCACTTCAAAATGCATGTTAAAAAATTGAGTGTAACTGGACAGGTGCCTGTAGTCTCAGTTGCCAGGGAGGCTGACGGAGGAGGTTCACTTGAGCCCGGGAGTTTGGGGCTGGAGTGAGCTGTGACATCCCATGGCACTCCAGCCTGGGTGGCAGAGTAAAACCTTGTCTGGGGGAAAAAAATAACAAAAGAAAGAAATTGTAGAGTGAGATTAACCTGATCTTTTTAAAAAACCTCTCTTAAAGTCATGGAATTAGATTTCATTAAAAAAAAATACTTGAGAATTCATGGAAACTATCTTCCTGTATCTTGGGGAATAAGAAATAAACTTAGTATTCCTGAGGCTTCTGAGGAAGGAGAGCCAGGGATATTGGGAACCAGTTTTCAGCTCAACTCAAGGAGAAGCTTTCCAGGAATAAACGTTGCCCAGCAAGGGTATTGAGGGATGGTCAGTGAGCAGCCTGTCCATCTGCGTGGTGTGGGAAAACTCTCCAAACTCCCTGCAGAGATGGGCAGTGAGCAGCCTGCGTGGTGTGGGAGGATTCTCCAAGCTCTCCTTAGGGATGGGCAGTGAGCAGCCTGTCCACCTGCGTGGTGTGGGAGGACTCTCCAAGCTCCCCCTAGGGATGGTCAGTGAGCAGCCTGTCCACCTGCATGGTGTGGGAAGACTCTCCAAGCTCCCTGCAGAGATGGGCAGTGAGCAGCCTGCGTGGTGTGGGAGGATTCTCCAAGCTCTCCTTAGGGATGGGCAGTGAGCAGCCTGTCCACCTGAGTGGTATGGGAGGACTCTCCAAGCTCCCTGTGACCAGTGTCCAGACTGTTATCCACCCACCCCCTTTCATCTCTTCCTTTCCACAAACACTCCCAGCTCAGGATAGTTCCCTCTGTTCTTACCACATATCCCACCCCGTGGTGCTAGATTACATCATGTGTGTGAATCTGGGCCCCGTATCTGAGGGGCTCTGAGAGGGCTTGTTTTGGACATCAGCAGGCTGCCTACCTGCCCTGTTACCTTGCGAGTCCAGTTATTTTACTGAAATGTCATAATGGAGATAAACAGAAAACATTATCTGAGAGGGATGGAGAGATGGGAGGAGAAAGAGAGAGAGATGGGGATAGAACTAGAGAGAAATGTGGGGAGACAGACCGTTTCAGGTTAAAATTCAAGGTGATATTCTAACAGAACGCCTTTGAGTGATGAAGAGTCTGGTTTCCTCTCATCTTTCAGGCACTTTTGCTCTTCACCATCTTCTCCTACCCCCTTTCTCAGAGAACAAGAGCTGGTAATTATTCATTTGTGATACTGGGGGCAAGTTATTAGTCCTGTAGGGAGTGCTTGTGCTAGGGGAAGATGGTGCATGCAAAGATCTCTAAATGCTGTGGCTGAAACTCCCCCATGCACCCTGTTAGCAAGGAGAGGGCTTGTTTTGGAGACTTGCCAGTGAAGCATTTCAAAGGTAATTGGCAAATGATGTCTTAGAGACAATGCCAAAAATATGCATTGAATTTTTCTAGCTTAAGATTGGAAACAGTCCCCTTTCTGCAAGGCAACCTAATGGTTTATAATAATCACCTATGGAAAATGGTATTTTCAAGCCCCTAATTAATTTCTTACCCACGAGAGATTATGAAAGGACTGTCAGCCAGGAAATAAAAATCACTTCATGGAGTACCTTTTTTTTTTCAACAGAAAATTCATGTTGTTGCTTCTGTTTTCAAAACAAAACAATGCCCTGGATACGGGCCAAGGATCAAGCAGGAATGTGGCCACAGCCGTAAAATGAGAAAGGGGCTGGCTGCTCATGTACATTTGATCTATCTGCTGACCAGGAGGATAATTAAAAGGCTGCCTTCAGATTGCCTGTTGGAATGTTGCTGAGGCAGGAGACGGACGATGACCATGGTTAGTGGCTGGAAAAACGCTGATCTGCCTCTGGGTCAGTGCAGGGTGCCAGCTCCCCTTGGGAAGCTGAAGATCCTGGCCTCTGTTTTCTGAACCTTTTTGTGGATTTTTCCCTGCCCTCCCTATCTGCACAGTCCCTGAAATCTCTCACATTCTCCATCTTATTTTGAGTTCCTTCAAAGCTGGCCCTGAAACAGCTATTTGGATGGAAATAGTTTCCATGGAAATACAATGAGGGCGTGGGCAGGGATAGCAGGAAGGAAGGACAACAAAGGTCACACCCTGGGCTGACCCCACCGGGCCCCCTGCTGACTTTATAGAATGTATTGTCAGGTTCTGGCAGGTACTTATCTCCTAGAATGTTGGGGTTACAGGCAGCTGCCTGTCTCCTTAGATGTTGGGGTTACAGGCAGCTACCTGTCTCCTAAAATGTTAGGATTCAGGCAGCTGCCTGGGTCCCAGTTCTTGTCTTGGTTGAAAAGTGACCTGACACCCCAAAGTAAGGCAAAGATGAAACCAAGTTTATTGAGGAAGAAAAAGGGAGCTTTACAGAGCAAGAAGCAAGACAGAGGCTCACAGAGCAAGATACATTTGCCATGGACAGTGGGTAGCCCCCTAGGAAAGGAGGGGCTACGGCCCACGGTTCCCTTTTATCCTGCTGGTCACCTTGGAACCAGTGTCTCACTGCAGGTGGGGGCCTCTCAGGCCCCTCTCTGAGAACCCACAGTGTTGGGTACATGATATTTAGTCTTAAGGCTGTTGCAGGTCACCTTCACGCCTCTGCTATCCCTGTGGTTAGGCCAGAGAGCCCTCTATACCCTTTTGCAGGTTGCGGCTGAGTTCCAAGTGGTGGATTGGTAGGGTGGTCCCACCCCAGGAGTGAATGGTCTAGTGGGAAAACACTAAAGAGGGCAGCACCCAGAGGGCAGCCTGAGGCTCAGCTCTGCCCTCCTCCCCTGTTGCTAACTAGCTGCCTAACAGGACCTCAGAGTTGTTCCCCTGGGGGTGAGTGCTGAGTCTGTGCCTGCCCTCCTCCCTGGGCTACGCCTGGCCATCTCTGTGTGAGGGAAGTATAAGCTCTGGTGGGCAGAGCACATCCTGGAGACAGAGGTGCAGGCAGCCACCAGTGTGAGCAGGAAGCTCTGCAGACGTCCCCTGGGCAGGAGAGAGGGTGCCAGGGCACCAGCAGCATGCAAACTCCTCCCTACCTGCCCCCAGCCAGCCCAGGACGGCCGCCTTCGCCTTCTCTGCTCTTGCCATGCAGCCCTCTCCGGGACGTCTCATCTGCTGTGTGACTCCCACAGTTACTCTTCTGTAAAGTGGGGTGATGACAGCTCCTGCAGGAGACAGCTTCTAATTTGTCTTTTTTGTTTTATTTTGGATTAATATGAGGGCACATGTGATTAGGTTACTGTTTGCATTTGTCAGGTGTGAAGGCCAAGTTGTATTTGAACCTTCACCGAGGAGGTTGCCATGTACCCTCCACTGTACTCAATAGTGGAAGCTTACGGAGCCCCCTCCCCCTGCCCCAGCCCCCATCCCCTCTTCTCCAATTTAATTGTGTTCTTCTCTTGTGTGGGCCTGTAGCTGTTCATCTACTAGTTTCATATTAGTATTGAGTACCTGGGATACTTGCGTTTCCATTCTTCTTATACTTTACTGAGGAGAATGTTCTTCAACTCCATCCAGGTTAATACAAAAGATAAAGTCTCCATCTTTTTATGGCTGAATAGTACTCCATAGTATACATATACTACAGTTTATTAATCCATTCCTGGGTTGATGGGCACTTGGGTTGACTCCACATCTTTGAGATTGTGAATTAAGCTGCTACAAACATTCATGTGCTATGCTATTATGATAAAATGCTTTTTTGTTTCTTCTGGTTAGATGCCTAGTAATGGGATTTCAGGATCAAACGGAAGGTCTAGTTTGAGTTCTTTGAGGAGTCTCCATACTTCTTTCCATAGAGGCTGTATTAATTTGCAATCCCACCAGCAGTGTAAAAGTGTTCCCTTCTCTCCACATCCACTAGTGTCTGCAGCTTTGGGACTCTGTGATGTGGGCCATTCTCACTGGGGTTAGATGATATCTCAGGATGATTTTGATTTGCATTTCTCTGATGTCACAGACAATGAGCATTTTTTTCATGTGTTTGTTGGCCATTTATCTGTCTTATTGGGAGAAGGTTCTGTTCACGTCTCTTGCCCAGTGATTAATAGAATTGTTTGCTCTTGTTGATTTGCTTGAGTTCTCTGTAGATTCTGGTTGTCAGCCCTTAGTCAGATTCATAACATGCACATGCCTTCCACTCTGAAACTTGTCTGTTCACTTTGTTGATTGTGTCCTTGGCTGTTCAGAAGCTTTTTAGCTTGATCAGGTCCCATTTATTTATTTTTGTTGTTCCTACAATTGCCAAGAGGGTCTTCTTCATAAAATCTTTCCCCAGGCCAATATTGGTAACAGTTTTTCCCACACTTTCTTCTAGAGTTTTTATCACTCTGCATCCTAGATTTAAATCTTTTATCTAGTGTGAGTTAATTTTTGGTGAGTGGTGATAGGTGCAGGTCCAGTTTCAGTCTTTGACCTGTGGCTCATCAGTTCTCCCAGCACCATTTGTTAATTAGGGATTATTTTCCTGAGTGCGTGCTTTTGTTTGGTTTATTTATTGAAGATCAGCTGGTGATATGGGGCTGGTTTCATCTCTAGATTCTCTATACTGTTCCTTGAATCTATGTCTCTGTTTTCATGCTAATACCATGCTGTTTTGGTCGTTATAGACTTTTAGTATAACCTGAAGTCTGATAATATGATGCCTCCAGATTTGTTTTTATTTCTTAGAATTTTTTTGGCTATTCAGAGTTTTTTCTTCTGGTTCCATATGAAACAAAAAACTATTTTTTCAAGTTCTTCAAAGTATAAAGTTGGTGCTTTAATGAGGATTGTGTTAAATCTGTAGATAACTTTTAATAGTATAAATAATCTGTTCTACAAGGTTATTTTATTGGGAATGTTGATTCTTCCCAGCCATGAGCATGGAATGTTCTTTCTTTTTTTTTTTCTTTCACTCTCAGTAGGGTGCTGTGGCATCACCACTCACAGCGACCTCAAACTCCTGGGCTCAAGCAGTTCTCCTGCCTCAGCCTCTCGAGTAGCTGGAACTATAGGTGCCTGCCACAACACCCAGCTAGTTTATTTTTAGTAGAGACAGGGTCTTGCTTTTGCTCAAGCTGGTCTCTGAACTCCTGAGCTCAAGGGATCCACCCACCTCAGCCTCCCAGAGTGCTGGGTTACAGCTGTGAGCCTCCAGTCCAGCCTTGTTCTTCCATTTGTTAACGTCTTCTCCTGTTTCTTCTCTCAGGGTGTCACAGTTTTCTCTATAGAAATCCTTCACTTCCTTTGCTAGCCATATTCCTAGGTATGTCATTTTCTTTGAAGGTACTGTGGAAGGGTATTGTATCTTTGATGTGATTCTTAGCTTGACTGTTATTGGTACATATGAAGGATACTGATTTGTGGTCATTGATTTTACATCCTGAGACATTACTGTATTTCTTAATCACTTAAGGAGTGTCATGGCTGAGGAGTCCTTTGGATTTCCTAAGTTTATATTATCAGGCTGGGTGTAGTGGCTCACATCTATAATCCTAGCACTTTCAGAGTCCAAAGTGGGTGGATTGCCTGAGCTCAGTAGTTCAAGACCAGCCTCAGTAAGTGAGCTCTACTAAATGTAGAAAAACTAGCCAGGCATTATGGTGGGCACCTGTAATACCAGCTACTCTGGAGGCTGAGGCAAGAAGAACACTTGAACCCAAGAGTTTGAGGTTGCTGTGAGGGTGCTATGGCACTTTGGCCTGGATAACAGAGTAAGACTCTGTCTAAAAAAAACCAAACATTTATGTACACACACACATATATATAGGTATATGTAAATATATATATATGTTCAGCAAAGAGTGAAACTTTGACCTCCTCTGTGGATGCCCTTTATATCCTTCTCTTGCCTAATTGCACTGCTAGAACTTCCAGCACTGTGTTGAATAATAGTGGTGATAGAGAACATCTTTGTCTGGTTCCGGTTCTAAGTGGAAATACTTTCAGTTTTTGTTTTTTTTTTTCATTCAGTATGATATTGGCTGTGGGTTTGTAATTGAGGCCTTTTTTCAGTTTAAGAAATGTCTCATCTATGCCTATATTCTTAAGGGTGGTTCTTATCAGAAAAGGATGCTGGAGTTTCTCAAATGCTTTTCTGTGTCTATTGAGAGAATCATATGGTCCTTGTTTTTGCTTCTGTTTATGTGGTGGGAAATGTTTGTGATTCATGTATATTAAACCAGCCTTGCATTCCTGGGATGAAGCAAACTTGTTTGTGATGTATTATGTTTTCAAATTCAGAATAATGTAAGTGTACATACAATTAGGATATGTTGTTTGCATTTGAGTCTATTTTTTTCCTGTGTAGTGAATTCATTTGCTAGGATTTTATTGGGAATTTTTGTATCCATATCCATTAATGGTAGTGGTTTATGGTCTTCTTTCTTTGGTTGAGTCCTTTCCTAGTTTTGGTATCAGGGTGATCTTTGCTTAGCAGGCTTTGGCCAGGAGGAGTTGGGGAAGATTCTTTCCTTCTCCATGTTTTGGAATGGGTTCTTCAATATAGCTATGAGCTGTTCTTTGAAGGTTTGGTAGAATTCTGGTGTGAAACTATCTGGGCCAGGACTTTTTTCTTTTTCTTTTTCTTTCTTTTTTTTTTTTTTTGTTAGTAGCTTTTTATTGTTGCAATAGGTGCCTGGTTACTGGTTTGTTCAAGAGTTGTAATTTCTTCCTGGTTGAGTCTAGGGAGGTGGACATCCCAGAAATTTTTCAATTTCCTCCACATTTTCAGATTTCTGGGCATAGAGTTTTTATAGTATTCAGTGATGATCTTTTGTATCTCTATGGTTTTTCAAGTTTTTGCTAAGGCATTAGTATCCTTTGTTCAAATAAAATCTTACATGAAAGTCCAACATATAAAACACAAAAAGTGATGTTACTCTGGCTAATAAAAGGAAGCAGAGGCTGCCTGGCGTTCCCACCAAGCCGCCCAAGCACACCCTGGTCCTTGTCTATCCCCTAGCTCAGGAGATGACATGTGGACAGAGAGGTCAAGGAGGAGAGGAGTCAGCCTCAAGGACATGGGGGAGACCAGCATTCTAGGCAGAAGTGACAGGTTGTGCCAAAGCCCCAAGGAAAAGCCAGGGCCAGTGTGGCTGGAGCCAGCTGACGAGAGAAGAGTTTTGGGAGGGAGTCAGGGAGCCAATGTGGCAGGAGCATGTCAGGCCACACTGGCCCTTGGGAGGACTTTGAGTCTTATTATGAGTGAGATGGGAGCCATTGGAGGGGTCTGAGCACAGTGGTGATCTGGCTGAACTTGTACCCTAAAAGGATCACTCAGGTCACTATGAGGACAGCAGACTGTAGGGGGCGAGGGTGTGAGCAGAGAGACTGTGTGGAGGGCAGAGATGGTGGTGGCTGGAGCAGGGCGCCAGCAGGGGAGTGGTGAGAATAGGTCATATTCTGGATCTACCTGCATTTCAGAAATAGAATCAACCAGTATTTGCTAGAGGATTGAATGTGAGTATTGGAGAAAGACAGGTCTAAATATCTGGAAAAGTGACTCCCCATCAAGGGGAAAGGGGAAGGGTGCAGGTAGAACAGGCTTTGGGGGACATCATGCTGACTTTATCATGGATGAATTTTGCATGGGACTTTATTGAGATTAACTCAGATTTTTTTTATTTTTTTGTGTAAGAATTTGATACTCTATTATCCAGTTTAAAAAATCAGATTATGGAAAAGTGTAGACTCAGGATTGATTTTACCAGTAAAAATAGTAAATCCTGATAGTGGTTTAAATGTGAATCCATTTAACACAAACTTTCAGAAGCAGCTTGGCACCTGTAGCTCAGTGAGTAGGGTGCTGGCCACGTCTGCGGAGGCTGGCGGGTTCAAACCTGGCCCACACCTGCTAAACAACAATGACAACTACAACCAAAAAATAGCCGGACATTGTGGAAGGTGCCTGTAGTCCCAGCTACTTGGGAGGCTGAGGCAAGAGAAGTGCTTGAGCCTAAGAGTTTGAGGTTGCTGTGAGCTGTGACGCCATGGCACTGTACTGAGGGCAACATAGTGAGACTCTGTCTCAAAAAACAAACAAACAAACAAACAAAACCTTTTAGGAACACTTTTATTACATAAAGGAACAAAGAACGTGACAATGAGGCCAACTGGCACACAGTGAGGACTGTGCCTTCACCACTTGAGCTCGTGACGACCTTGGGTGGCAGCCTCTGATGCTCTTCTGGTTGCAACTGTCCTACCTTTGTGCTTGACATGGTGATGTGCACAGACTCAGGCAGTGAGAATAATCAGGGGCTCAGGGAGAGAAGGCTCACACGGCCCAGATGGCCCAAAGTGGGCCATTGCATACTTTGGAAATGTTTAACCTATAAATATTCATGTTTGAAACAACTACGGAATAGTTGGGTTGTATTCAGACTGTTGCACAGCCAGCGTGTAACACACAAGCACAGCAGGTACTCCGTGCTTGATAGCAACACTGCTCTAGGGAGGCTTCAACACTCACAATGCTAAGTGGTCTTCAGACGGGACTCCCAGACATTCTACTTAGTTTTCCCTGCTCAGTGGGCGTGACTGTATCCTTCTCTGATTATCTCATCAATTCTTTTCATTTCAGGTTGGTATAAGGGTACCAATGTTTACGTTACTTTGTTTTCATTTCTTGGGTAAAGTTCAAGTTGTAGTTGAACCCTTCATGGACAGGGGCTGAACAGCCACACATTGTGCTCATTAGGTGAGATCCCGCCAGTCACCTACCCTCTGTTCCTTCCCCTCCCCCTTCTCTTCCCTTCCACCCTCTAGACTATATTTTTCTTTTGTGTGGGCATGTAGTTGTTTATGTATTGGCTTCATATTAGTAATGAGTACATCAGACACCTGTCTTTCCATTCTTGTATCACTTTACTAAGGGTCCCTTTAGCTGCCAAGAATGTGTTCCAGCCCCATCCAGGTAAACACAAAAGATGTAAAGTCTCTATCTTTTTGTGGCTGAACAGTACATGGTCTACATGTACCACAGCTTGTCAGTCCATTCGTGGGCTGATGGGCAGCTGGGATGATTCCACATCTTGGCGATTGTGAATTGTTGTCTCCGCAGTTGTACCTTCTGGAAACGCTTTCAGTAGTTAGTGACATAAAACCCAACCACAGCACCGGTTGGAGATGGACAGCACAAGGACCACAGTGTGCCCTGTGTCAGATCACAGGATCTGGCTCCTTACCAGGCTCTGTCCACCACTCTGCCACGTGGGACCTCACGTGTCCTCTCTCCACTTTGTGTCTGCAGGACGACAGCTGCCCTTGAGGCCAGTGGTCTGCCCACTACAAGCGGGAACAAGGGGGAAGAGACACAAGAAGACAGTATTTACATGGTTTCCTTTTATTAGAAAAGGCAAGTCTTTTCTGAAATCCTGATGCGGGCTTCCTTCAGAGCTTTGCCTCTAGGTCACGTTACTGGCTTTTTAAAAAAGGTAACTGGGAAAAATTTTATTTATAGCAGATCATATTGATGCTCCTAACAAAATCAAGGTTCTGACAGCAAGTAATCTGATAGAAATAGTTGAAATATGCATATTTCATCCATAGACCCTGGCTGACACTTTAACAGTCCCCGTCAGTCTTGTGTTACAATGTGGGAAATGTGAGGTTTCAGGGGCATCTCAAGAAATAGGCTCTCTAACATGCTCCTGCCCTGCTCCCACCTGCCCAAGCCAGGACTCTAATCTGATTGTGCATCCAAAGAGCCCTCACTCTGGAATATGTCTCGCCCCATGCCCTGCAGGGAGGGTTGCTATCGGAATGTCCAGGAGAGTCTGGACCGTCAGGCCTTCCTGGATTTAGGGCACAGCATGTGTTCTGTCCAATCACATTTTGACACTGGTTGTCCAAGGTTCAATCATGGATAACCAGCAAAGTCTCCATGAGAGAATTAGAGGTGAGTTCAAGGAGTTTCCAGAGAACTGAACACACGTGGAGGGCCCTGGTGGGTGGTTCCCCTGTGAAGAGCGTGGAGGCTGCTCCCCCCCATAGCTCAGCCCTCGCATCCTTCCTCTGCTCATGTTCTAATATTATGTATAATAAATCAGTAAACGTGATACCCTGAATTCTGTGAGTCATTCTAGTAAATTAAACCCAGAGAGGGGGTCATGGGAACCCCAACTTGACGTCGATCAGTCACTAGTTCTGGAGGCCCAGACTTGTGGCCAGTGTGTGAAGAGGGGACTGTCCGAAAGGGTCTTGTGACCGAGACCCCAGCCTTGTGGAGTCTGGTGCTGTCTCCAGGTAGTGTTGGGACTCAAGTGCAGGATGCCTGGCTGGTGTCTGCTGCAGATCCCAGTTTCCTTCCGGGGGGGAGAAATCCCCATAAACTTCTCCCCATAATCCCCAAGACTTCTGTGAAAGTCTTTTGTGTTGACTGTGTTATCGTGGGAGCAGAGGAAGAACGCAGTTTGGGTTTTCCCTGCAAACAGCCACTAGTAGATTTGATGTCCCAGCTGAATCACAGACTCCATAGGCTCTGGGTCTGCGTCTGCTGCTTTGGTCTTTACCAAGGAAGCTCCAGGGCAGAAGAGAATAAAGGCACACGGACTGTTGATTCCAGGGGTGGCAGTGACGCGGAGCCGGGATTCTGTCCAGGACAGCAGATCCTGTGAAGTTTGTTCCTTTGATCTCTGGTACTTCCACTAACAACCAGACCTTCACCTTGAGATGAAACCACCTGTGCTTCTGCCAAAGAGTGTCACACGGCTTGTTAAGGGCTCCTGTTAGCTGCCAAGACTCATCACTAGACCACCCTTGACAAATTTTAATTTTAGTAAAAGTAATTGGCCTAATATGAATCAGACCGATGTCCAGCTTTCAAAGCAGCCTCTAATAGTCCATAATGTCCACGCCACCCAGGAGATTCAATATGACATTGCCAAAGATAATCATTCCAGGATGAAGGAGTAATGGTGATGACTAATTATAGGTCCTGTTACTTATATATTTTCCGCTTAAAGGAAGGAGATGGGGGGCTCCAGAGAGAAGTTACAGGCTTCTGGGAAGTGTAACATCCCTCAGCAATGTAGGACAACTTCAGAATTCTAATTCAGGAAATTCTACTCAGCACAGAGATGAGCCCCATGAACGAGACAGGTGTAAACAGCACAAGCGGAATGAACAGATTGATTCCAGGGGAAAGGCTAACATAGGCAGTAAGTCTCACAGCTTTGGAGTGAGATTTCAGTCCTGACACTGGTTTTGAGACTGAGGCAACTTGTTTAACCCTCTCAGTTGTTCCATGAACTGGGAGTGGGAGGGAATAGTAAGAGTCCTCACAGAAGTGCCACAACAGCTAACATGAGGTCATTATGGCAAGAACACAGCCCAGTCTGGCGGGTACAAATGAGCCTATCAAGATGCTCGTCCAGCAGAGGGTGTGGGCGAGGCGCCAGGGCGACCCACACTGCCCCTCCTCCCCACACTGGTGTCCCCTGCACACACAGAGTTGTGGGACTCTATTTCACACCTGGTTACATTGAAACAGAGTGACAGGATTAAGGAGGGGCAGTACCTCATTTACCTGGCCCTGCCTCTGAGTACAAGTCTTGTGGCTCCAGGGTGGGAACCAGAAGCCAGACAAAATGTGTATAAACCGGGCCCCAAAGCCACCCTGCCAGCGCCCACAGATCACAGAGTGGCAAGGAGCGGAGGCTGGGTTCTTCCACCTGGCATGAGCCCCGTGAGTCTGGTGGCTTTGGGGCACCACCGGGCAGCTCAGTTTGCACAGGCCCTGACAGAGCCCCAACCACAGGCAGGTGGGGTCAGGCCAGTGGTCCCTCGTGATGGAGCTGGTCCAGGTGTGTGGCTCATGAGACCATCCCTGGGACTCTCAGAAATATCTGCAGGTGATATGGGAGGCCACTGTTCCTCCTCAGCTTGTGGGCTGAGCTCAGTTTAGTTTGGACCTCCCCTCCTTTCCACAGGCTGGTGCAGCTGGATAACCCCGGGCTTGTATTTCACACTGACCACAATACGACTAAGCATCAGAATGAGAGAAATTTATACCTACAAATAAAAAAAAGGTGTAAATTATATAACACAGCACCTGCTACATTGTAGGTGGCCAACAAGGGCTACTCATCCCAGAGGAGTGATGGTTCACTTTGTTTCTGAGACAGAGTCTCTCTCGGCCTCCCCGGGTAGAATGCTGTGACATTATAACTCACAGCAACCTCAAACTCCTGGGCTCAAGTGAACATCCTGCCTCAGCCATCCAAGTAGCTGGGGCTACAGACACCCACCCACCAGGCCCAGCTAGACAGGGCCTCACTCTTGCTCAGGTGGGTCTCAAACTCCTGAGCTCCACCTGCCTTGGCCTCCCAGAGTGCTGGGATTACAGGCTGGAGCCACTACACCTGGCCTATGTTTCACATTTCATTGAAAGTAAAGAATATTATGTCTTAGAAAATTCAGGCTAATGTTCATTCAATAAGAATTTATGGAATAGCTGCACATACAGCATCTCCATGTGTACACACATGCACACACGTGCTCACATGCACACACGTGTACACATACCAGTGTGTGTCACATACACGCACACACGTGTATACACACACGCAAGGTGTCTTGGTCAAGGAGGGGGCATAGGGAGCCTGTGGGTCCTGCATGTGGGAATGGGGATTCCTGGGAAGAGGCCCCACGTGGGACGCCAGGCCCAGCACTGGGCAGAGACTGCTGGTAGGGAGGACAGAGGGTCAGGCCGAGCATGAAGACCATGCAGAGTCCGGAATGTCTTTGAGGGGAGGAGGCATCCAGCTGAGTCTCAGAGGGCTCCCCTTCCACGGTGGAGATTTGATCTGGAGGTTAACCACCCCAGTTAGAGGAGAGAGCAAAAAAACGGGACCAAACTCACTATGTTTTGATTATAGCCTAGTTGGTAGGAAGGGCGACAAGGAAGGACCATGGGGGGCTGAGACTCACTTAGGGAGGCCTCCACTGCTGTCCTGGGGGCAGGAGAGGGGCTTGGGCTTGTGTGAATAGGCCAGGTGCTAGGCTCTGGGGACTGTGCCCTGCTGGGCTTGTGAAGAGGCCTGTTAGTTGGTAATTTTCCTTTGGAAAGGACTTGGGTAAGAGCAGGGGTCCTCAAACTACGGCCCGCGGGCCACATGCTTCGGTGTGAATTGAATTTGTTCCTGTTTTGTTTTTTACTTCAAAATAAGATGTATGCAGTGTCCATAGGAATTTGTTCATAGTTGTTTTTCTTTTTTTTTTTTTTTAACTATAGTCCGGCCCTCCAATGGTTTGAGGGACAGGGAATTTGCCCCCTGTTTAAAAAGTTTGAGGACGCTTGGGTAAGAGCCTCTAACACCGGCATCAATGGCCTCTCTGTTCTTCTGAGGAGCAAAGCCTGACTTTTCATTATTCTGTGTACCGTGAAAATATCACTGGGTGGGGACTGGGAGGGCACAACATTGCCCAAGGTGCCGGAATGTGCCCACCTGCTTCTCCTGCTCCCTGACTGCCCAGTGGTGTTTTATAGGGAGTGTGAGGCTCAGAGCTGCAGGTGAAGCACAGCTTTGCTGCGGCCAGAGCAGTCCATAAATCACAAGGTACCGCCTCCTTCCCACCGAGGAGATGAAGTGACGGCACGAGTGATGGCAGTGTCCAAGGGGCCACTCAAGGCAGAGCAGCTTAATGGGAGGCAGCGGCTCGTCCACCATCCAAGGCCAGTCAGTCACCCCAGTGCCACTGTGGCCAGAACCGCCCACCTCCCCATTCGGAGTGGCGACACCCACCCCATTAGCATTCCTCTCCCTCCATCTCCTTCACTCAGACCAAAGCTGGCAACATAAGGCCAGTTATAAACCAATGATTTGGCTCATGAATTTTTTATTTTTTCCTTGCTCTTAACTGAAAGTATCAGGTGGTTCTCTCCTCCTTGGGGCCCATTTCTCTGTGGCAGGTCTTCACACCAGGACTCAGAGAACCCCAAGGGGGAGGGGGCAGCTTGAAAGGTGGGACTGTCTTGCCCAGTGGCTGGGTAATACCCGGGAGGGGGAGGCCTCGTGGTGCAGTGCACAGTGGGGTGAAGGGGACACAGAAGCTTGGGCGTGGTGCCCGGACCCTGTCTGTGAAGCTCACCAGGGCTGGGTGCATATCCTTGCAAACTGTCACAGATGGTCTTGTTCAGAGAGCCTGCCCAGAGGGTCCCCGGTGGTAATTAGGTTCTGCAGTGGCTGCTAAGGCCCATTTACCCTCCGTTAGTGAGGAGCCGTCAGCTGCAGTGTCTCTTCCCAACACCAGTCACGTGCACACGGGCTGTGCATTTAGGACTCTCGCTCTCATGGAACAGCTCCAGTTTCCATCCACAGAAGTTTTATTGTGGCAAAATATTTTACTTCTGATTAACCTCAAATAGTTTTTAAGTCTTTCTTTGCATTAAGAGACCCAGGGAAGCCCATAGATGGGCAGGTGGGCAGGTGGAGGCAGCAGATATGATCTTGGGCTGGGGACTTGAGCTAAAAGTTCTTTAAAGCTGGTTCCCTCTGTCAGTTTCTTTCATCTGTTAAAAATTTACAGTCCCTTTTCTGAAAAAAATGTACGTAAAAGGTAACGTCTGTGCCTCACCCATTGAAGTATAGACTCCAACTGCCTGAGAGGTTCTCTGGAGGCTGGGTCCCCCCCCTACTGGCATTTCTGCAGGCCTCATAAGCAGGATAAAGTCCCCAAGAACAGCCTGCAAGGGAGGCTGACCTCAGTTGGTATATAAATGCCCAATCCCTCTTCCCTAGGGCGGGATTCCTCTGAGTTGTGGGCTCTACACCAGCTGTCAGGGTTCCCTGGAGGGGTAGGATTTGGCTGTCAGGGTTCCCCGGGAGGATCAGCTCTGTCGCCCACTGTGGGGATCAGCCCAGGAATTCACCCTTTCTTGCTGCTGCTTCCTGTCCTATCTCACTTTTCTGTACCCTGCCTGTGTGTCCTGGGCTCACTTTGCAAATAACCTTTTTACCTGTGAATCTTTGCTTCAGGATCTACTTCTGGGAGAACCAGAGAGAAAAAAATACTACCACAGGGAACAGAAAATCCAGGCTGGGTCTTGTAGGGATGGGGGGAGCCCTTTCCCCCAAAAGTTCACTGAAAGATCAAACCACAATGAAGGCAGATTAATAAGAGAAAGGTTCACACACTGACACCGTCTCTGCAGGGACTGTCACACGGCGAGTGCCACAGGCGCGTCCATTTAGTTGAAGAAGACTTGTCTGGATCACACAGTAAATACACGAACACTAACAAAAGCTGATGAGCAAAAAAATAAAGAAAAAAGAAATAGTCCAGACATAGTATTCTTGACATCTGCCGGCACAGATTAGCATAAAAGCCCTCACATAGTAACTCTCGTTGCATAGTGGCCCATTCAGAGAGTCTTTATAGAGCAGGTCCCTAGTTTGCAATCACTGATATAAAAATTGTATAAACCTAGGTAATAAGATTTATTTTTTATTTTTTATTATAAAAGTAAAGGAAAAGTGGGTAACATAAAACTAGTAGTATCTTTGACATTGTATTTGAGAAACTAATGTATCAGACCTGGTTTGATGGAAGTAGTTGCAATACTCAGCGAGTTCTCAGGGTGCCCATTAGGTATGTTGGTTCCAATTTCTCTCTTAATGTGCTTCATTCTTGAGAACAGTTGCTCACAAATGTAGGTGCTGCCAAAAACTGATGACGCAAGTGAGTAAGGCAATTGTGAAGTGAGAAACAATGTGTTTGGGAAGATACAATCTATAAACAGTCAAGTAAGGAGATGTGACTGAATTTTTCTTGGAAGTCGACTGTAAGATTGCAGCTCTGTGCATTCTGTTTGAAAATTGGCAGGCAACATATTTATGTCAACAGAAAATGGAGTTGCAAATGCACCAAAACATTGATTGTTTTCCCAGAAATCTTGAAATCTGTTTTTAAATTCTAGTATCAAATGGAAAAGCAAGGCTACATGTTTTTGGCTGTTCACAGGGCTGTGTTTAGCCAATGTATCAAAATAAATGAAATTGCTTCAATTTGAGATAGCTGCAATTTAGTTTTATGTGGAAAGCTGTTATGGTTTGAAACATTGTATCGATAAAATGGTTTTCACCTTAAATATACACGTTTAACTCATTTAAATAAGCAGTTAAATCCACTGAAAATGCTAACTGTGTAAGCCAGTTTTCATTGTCAAGTTCTGGCACAAATTTGATTTTTGATACCACGACTTGACAACATGTTAGAAATCATACAATCTTTGAGACATATAGCGTTGACTTTGCCATCTTACTTCTGAAAAGTAAATAATGTCACCATAGTCAGCATTAGTATTTTAAAGGAATTCCTGGAATTGGCAATGATTCAATCCCTTGGCCCTTACGAAATTCAGTCTTGATGACGATTTTCATGAAGCTATCTATTTTTAAAGCTTTTGTGCATAAATTTTCTTGATGTGCTATGCAATGATACTTCATCAAATTTGAGTTTGGGGCAGCAATTGCATCACCAGGACAACATCAGTAACTACCCAAGTTATGTTGACAATGGACAAAGATTTAACATGTTTTTTAGAGCTTTGTATAAATCTCTTGATTTAGTTGTATCTTTTAATGACACTAAAACACACCTTTAGTGACATGTGCATCACCAACACCTCTACTACAACCAGCAGGTTGGGCCATATTTGTGGGATCAGTGCTGCCACCCATCGCCAAAGCATACAATTGAAAATTAGTAGTTTTGGTCTCCAAACTTCTTTTGATAGATTTTTCAATTTCTCCAATGTACCTGTCAATAGTCTGGTGAGGCAAACTGATTTTTTAAATAGCCGTCTTTTTTCAGAGCAAATTATATCTGTGATACTTTCCATACATTGTTTAAACAACTCACCATCAGTAAATGGTTTTGGTTTTTTGGCTGTTAACTACACTACCACATGACTAGTTTTTTACAATGGAATCTATCTTAGTTTGCACTTGAAAATAAAGTTTTTTTGAGAAGACAGACTTTTTTCAGTTCTGCTGTTTTGTCTTTTTGACAAAATCCTTCAAAGGCATTGAATTTGGCTGCATGTTTGTGCATAACTTCGAATATTTGCACAAATTCCCTGCAAATTAAGTAGACACTTTACTATTTGCCTTGACAAAAATGAAGTCATCTGTCAACTTTCATTGATCAATCTTCCTTCATCTGCAATTTTTCTTTTCTTGATTTGAATTCTGTTTTATTTTGAGAAGTTGAAGAAGCCGTGCTGGGATTAAACAAATATTAATAAAGAACTATACGTATTTTTATTATGAAAATACAATCACACATGGTGCTGGAATCCCACTTCTGGGTGTGTATCCGTGGGATTGCAGCTGATATGCTGATGATATTGCAGCTGAGAGGTGCCTGCACTGCTGTTTCCCGTCCGGTGTTCCTCCTAAGAGCCAGTGCATGGAACAGCTGAGCATTTGTTCTGGTGTCATCTGCTGTTTAATAACTTTCGTGGACTGACTTTGTGAGGTCTGTTCTTGTCTGTCAACATCTCCGCTTGGCTGACTCAATGGTCAGCTAATTATTGGACAATCGATCCCCTTACATGCTCTGACCAGTAAGCCTTCTACACTTGCTAATGGTCTCTAGCAGTTTATGCTCTACTTGTGGGCAGAGCCTCAGGGTCAGCCAGACGTCACAGGTTAAGGCCTTTTCGGGTCATCCCTGTGCCTGAACCCTGCACCTGCATATGAACGGCCAGGTCACGGCATAAGTTGGAATTTTTTTTTTTGTAGACACAGAGTTTCACTTTATTGCACTCAGTAGAGTGCCGTGGCATCACACAGCTCACAGCAACCTCCAGCTCCTGGGCTTAGGCGATTCTCTTGCCTCAGCCTCCCGAGTAGCTGGGACTACAGGCACCCACCACAACACCTGGCTATTTTTTTGTTGCAGTTTGGCCGAGGCCGGGTTTGAACCTACCACCCTCGGTATATGGGGCCTGCACACTACCCACTGAGCCACAGGAGCCGCCCATAAGTTGGAACTTTCAAAGCCCCAATTCGCATCTCATTGCCCCATCTTCTTTTTGAGGTTTTTGGCTTGGCTTTTATTTGCTCCAACTGCTGTCATTATCTCAGAGAGCTGTTTGAGGTTCAACAATTTCCATGTATTGCTTTGACCAAACACCTGGCATTGGACTTTTCTTACTGAGGCAATTCTCAATCAGGGAAAATAATGACAAAGCCTGTGAATGGGGCTTTCCAGGGAGCTCCAAACAGACAAGAGAGTGACAGTCTTCTGGGGAAGGAGCTTGTGTCCCCTCTAACCTGGACTCAGTGTGGCTGCTGGGTAGCTGGTCTCACCATGGTTGTGAGACGTCTGCTTTTCAAAGTTCCTGTGGAGCTGAGGTGAGTTTGGGGTGAGAATAGTTAACACTCCTCAGACTTACTGTCCTTACCAAAATTCAGTGGTTTTTCTGAACAAATACTCCTTAGATTTTCACAAATCTTTTTTTTGAGACAGAGCCTCAAGCTGTCACCCTGGATAGAGTGCCGTTGCATCACAGCTCACAGCAACCTCCAATTCCTGGGCTCAAGCGAGTCTCCTGCCTCCGCCTCCCAAGTAGCTGGGACTACAGGCACCCACCACAAT
>CAUYRH010055306.1:0-49585 GCA_963574655.1 Perodicticus potto | reverse complement strand
AGTACAAGCAAGACACTCAAGATAGGTATAATAGTACTACTCACACAAAAACTTAAATTTCACCTCAAAAAAAAATCACAGGTATTATTTTTATCATAAGCAATGTGGCCTGGTAAAACAGCTGAAATTTCACGTTTGTGGCTTTCCAGAGAAACAAAACTAGGTAAGGTGAACACCCAAGGTCACAGGGTAATCCGGCTGTTTGGCAAATATTAAAACGTTAAACCTTCTCTCTCTTTTTTTTTTTTTTTTGTCTTCTAAAACTTTACTTTCTTTGTCTACTTTTTATTTTATTTATTTATTTATTCATTTTGAAACAGAGTCTCACTATGTCGTCCTCAGTAGAGTGCTGTAGTGTTACAGCTCACAGCAACCTCAAACTCTTGGACTTAAATGATTCTCTTGCCTCAGCTCCCAAGAGTTAGGACTATAGGCGCCTGTCACAATACCTGGCTTTTTTTTGGTTGTTGTAGTTGTCACTGTTGTTTAGAGGCCTGGGCCGAGTTTGATCCTGCCAGCCCCAGTGTATGTGAGCGGCGCCCTCACCACTGAGTGAGGGATGCCAAGCCTTCTTTGTCTACTCTTTAGATTTCCTCTGGACCGGGCATTTAAAAGTCTATTGTCTTCTTAGATTTCAGGAAGAAGTAAATGTATGTCTTGTCTTTACTTACATTTAATGAAAAGTTCTAAGAAATATTATTGAATATCTAGTAAATTAATATGTATTATACATCATTGTATATTGCTCTTTAAAAATAGATATTATTTAAACATTCTTCCCTGGGAAGGAAAAGTGTAGGTGTGATAGTTAGAAAAAAGATTTTTTTTCACGTGTTACATAAGGAACCTGGTAAATTTTTTTTTTTTTTTGTAGAGACTGAGTCTCACTTTATCACCCTCAGTAGAGTGCCATGGCGTCACACAGCTCACAGCAACCTCCAACTCCTGGGCTTAGGCGATTCTCCTGCCTCAGCCTCCCAAGTAGCTGGGACTACAGGCGCCTGACACAACGCCCGGCTATTTTTCTGTTTTGCAGTTTGTCTGAGGCCGGGTTTGAACCTGACACCTTTGGTATGTGGGGCCGGCGCTCTACTTGATGAGCCACAGGCGCTGCTCAAGATGTTTTATTGTGTATTTTCTATAGAATGCACTTCCATACGGTGGGCAGAGTAGAAGCAAGGGATTAGTATAAAAGTATGAGGGTGGGTATAAAGTGATTCTAGTTCATAAATACACATAAAGCAATGTAAATGAATTTTTAAAATTTGATATTGCAAAAGAATATGCATATTTGAGTGTTTATTCTATATGTGGATTCACATTTTAAAAATTGTTTCCTTGGGGTCTGTTGTTGTAGTTATGGTCTTTTATGTCCCATCAGAGACAAGATAATATTGTAAAACCTAAATAGTTTAGAGAAATGAAGGAATATCACTCTGACATCTTTAAAGTTTAAATAAAAGATACTTTAATAGAAAAGATATGAAATCAACCTATGTGTCTATCAGGGGGAAGTGGATAAAGGTGATATGGTATATATATACACATACACACACACACACACACACACACACACACACACACGATGGAGTACAATTCAGCCAAAAAAAGAATGAAATCCGGTCACTCATAGCAACCTGGGTTAAGTTGGAGGTCATTATGTTAACTGAAATAGGCCAGGCATAGAAAGACAAATATTGTATGTTATCACTCATAGATGGGAGCTAAAAATCTTAATCTTATGGAAATAGAGAGTAGAATGATGGATACCAGAGAGTGGGAAGGATTGGGTATAGGTGAGGGGGTTGAAGAAAGGCTGATTAATGGGCACAAGCATACAGTTAGATAGAAGAGATAAGTGCTAATATTTGATGATAGAGTGAAGTGACTGTAGCAAATAATGTATTGTACATTTCAAAATAGGTAAAAAGAAGACTTGAAATATTTTCATTACATAGTATTGATAAATACTTGAGGTGATGGATACTCTAAATACCTTGACTTAATCATTATATATTCTTTGAATGTCACAATACATCATATAAATATGTACAAATATTATGTTTCAATAAAAGTTTAAAAAATGATTATCTAAATGTTTTTAAGACAAATACTTTTGCTTAAAAATATTCTATATAAAAGCCCTCTGGGTTTTCCTTAAGAAATGAATAATTACTTGTTAGGGATACCAGTTACTAATTATTTTGAAAGGGATTCTTTAAAAAAACTTTATTTACTTAATTGGGTTATTACTCCCTTTGAATTTTATTTACATTAAATTCTTAGCATATATAACACTGTATGTTGCTAGCTAGCCTCGTTACAAATAATGAATTAACTTGAATAATTTGATGAAATCATATTTTTCAGACATTTAACTCTGATGTAAGTTGAAGTAGAATATTAGCATTTTATATTTTTCAACATTGTGTTCCTAAAGAGTATTACTATATCTGTATCTACAAAGGAGGATTCATTAGTGTTACTAAATATTTGTGGCTTGGAGCATAACTCAAAATTAACACAAATTAACAAAAACAATTTCAATATTGTAATCATGTGTGTGTTGAGCTTCTTTACTGCTTTCTTTTTTTAAGTGACTTTTGGAGAAAATGTTTTTCTAAACTTTGCCTTTTATATTTTGCAGGTGCATTTTCTTGACTTTAAATTAGTACCTCTTGGTCAGAAAATGGAAAACCTAATGCGGATTAGAGGATTTGCAAAGGAAATGAAAAAAAGAAATATTTTGTTATGTGGCCTTCTCATATGTTACCCACAGGTAGGTAAAATATTGATGTCTTTGGAATATATGTTTGGAGACTACAATTTTAATGGCAAAAACTTGATTTTGTTAAAAGAAAAGGGGTTTTAATGATAAGGAAAGTTGTGGCTTGAAAATTACTCATCTGAGTGTGTGCTATAGTAGTAGAACATCTTGAGTTCTAGTAGAAAAATAAAAGTCACAAGTGTTTTGATTAAGACAAAAAATGATATAAATCGGCAATTATCTCATAAAAATTTACACAGGAGTGTCAGATTTGGCAAATAAAAGTACAGAATACCCAGTTAAAACTCAATTTCAGATAAGCAAAGGTTTTTGTAAGTATGTTCTAAATTTGGAATTTGAAATTTGAATTTCAGCTTTAACTGAATTCTTGTATTTAACTGGCAACCCTATCAGGCTACAATTCTTGGCCAGTGATATAATTGAAATGGCTTATTTTTGTATTTACTAAAGTAGTCATGTATTTTTCCCCCTAACATGTTAATCACTTGAAAGCAATACCTGGCATTTACATTTTAACAGAGCGTGGCACTTAACTAGAGAGATGCATTTGTTGTCACTGTGTTTAATAGTAGTTAAGTTAGTTATAATGAAGGGGAGATGAACTAGCATTATTGATTCTTTGTGCCAAGAAATACTTTTTAAAACAAAGTATTTGGAGAATCTGTTAGAGAAAGTGGATTTACCCTTTGTATATAGATTTTGTTCATCAGATTTTATTCATCAGCATTTTATCATTTTTTTAAAGGTACCACACAGGAAGCTAATAGTTCCTGCTTTTTTTAGTGGTCTTGAATAAAAGTGCTTTTGGTACTGACTATCTAGAAAATGAAAGATATTCAAAGTTACATGTGGATGATGAACAACAGCTATTATTTATAAAAATATTTGTAGGGTATTTAGCCTGTGGATAACATTTCTTTTGAAATAGTGGATTTTAATTAAATATAAGGACCATCTTTTAGCTGGTCCCTTGATTTGTTTTATTTTTTAATGTTGAGGTGGTGGTTTCCTTTGCTTCCAAAATATGGAAGTATAACCTTAGTTTAGTCATCAGAAAGAAAGCAAATTTTCATTTACTTAATATAATGGAATTGTAAAATATTAGTGCTATAGGGATTATTGAAATCAGGACAACCAAGAGTTAAGGACACAAGGATAGAAAATTGACAGAGTTAACAGTAATGTTTGTATCCTCAATTGGGAATAATTTTTTTTTAATGAACTGTTTTTTCTGGTGGTACTCCAGATTATTATCATGAGAAAATAAATCAGTGCTTTTCCTTATGTTGTACAAATGAGTTGTAGAGATACACTACTGAAACCACTTTGTGAAGATATAAAATAGTTTATTGAGACAAATCTGAAATTCAGAGAAATGGGAGCCTGTTATAGTATGCCATTCTTGGAACTCATTATCCCTGGACAGGGGGCCTACATACATGGTAGTTGACTTTCTCGTAGAGAGTAGTATTGCCAGATAGAATATAGAATGCTCAGTTAGATTTTAATTTCAGATAGACTATAATTTTTAGTGTTAAGTTTGTCCCAAATATTACATAGAAGATACTTGCTTTAGAGACTTTTCTATGTATCTGAAATTCAAATTTAACTGGGCATCTTGTGTTTTTATCTGTTAAATCTGGCAACCTTGGTAAAAAGTATTCCCATATCCAGCATACTGTACATATTTAGGGGGTGGGATACCTAACTTCGTGACTTTGTACTTGTGAAAACTCCCTGATTGGAAAAATGGACTTTTGGGAAAGGAGAACCAACCTTGGAGCTTGGTTTCAGACCTTGTTATTTTGAGCTGAGGACCTTGTAACCCAGCTCTCTACTAAGCTACCAAGATTAGACAAGGAGATAAACCTTTCAGGCCTATAAGATATCTCTGTCATCATTTTAGGGAAAGGTTTATGAAATATTTGAATGTCCTTGATTTCTTAGCTGTGCCAACGTAAAGCATTGAATAACGTTTCTTCAAAATTGATTTTAAAGTAATCTTTCAACCTCAAAAAGAAAATTCATCATTTAAAATAACCCCACTGTGGATAGCTTAAACTTAGCCGACAGACCGTGTTACTGGCCTTGCTATTTATACATTGTTGAAAATTTTCTGACTTTATAACCCAGTGGTCAGTTCCTCATGTTGCAGATGAATTTGGAAAGATTTGAAATATGTTCTCTAGATTAGAAGTGCACCCTAGAGTTTGCCTTTATAATTTGTTGAATAAATTTAAACCAGACCCTATCCCTCCTTCTAAAATA
This sequence comes from Perodicticus potto, assembly GCA_963574655.1. Lineage (NCBI taxonomy): Eukaryota > Metazoa > Chordata > Mammalia > Primates > Lorisidae > Perodicticus > Perodicticus potto. The sequence continues at coordinate 44,529 of CAUYRH010055306.1, read as the reverse complement.
ACCATATATACCCTCACATTGAGTGTTAGGAAAGAAAAAAAATTACCATATAAACATAACTGTGGATAATTAAAATGAGCTTTCATAGTTTAATCCATATGAAAGATCTTAGTTCCTTTTTACATATTTAAATATTTGTTCTTATAAAATATTACTTGTAAAATATTGTATTCTGAATTTGTCACTGCTAATCTAATTTTGCTGTGCCAGTCACAATGGAGGTCCATTGTGACTGGCACAGCAAAATTATTTGGGGAATGCATTTTAATGATCTCTCTAGCATCAATGGCTTAGAGTTTGCAGTCTTAATTTTGTTGAAGCCTAAAATACTTTTTATGATGACTTTTTAATATTTAAGTTATACATTTTTTTAACAAATTTTTGAATATAAACTTCTATGATAGTAAAAATTTTAAAGTCTATAAAATTTATAAAGTCTTATAGCACTTTTATATTTAACTTGTGCCTTTTATATCTTTGGGGATTTAGAGATAGAAACACAAGTTCAAGGCTTTATAACCTTGAACTATAACTTTATAACCAATTGTTTCTCTACCAAATTTGTGTTTATTCACCTCTAAATTGGAAAAAATAGCTATCTCACCTGGGGCAAGTAATGTAAGTTTTCTAGGTCTCAGACTCTCTATGTGTAAAATGTAGATATCAAAATTTGCACATTAAAACCTGTGTCATACACGGCAATGTCCGGGGACACATTGTGCAGCTCTCATTCTGTTACATGGTAGTTCTGGAACTGAACCTGGTTTTCTTTTGTCTCCCTATGGAACCAAAATATTCACCTATACCATTTCCTCTATATATTTCAGTATAGTTCAGAGAGGTAACTGTTCTTAGCTATCTAAATAAAATTAAAGTGAAAGACAAAACAAAGGGACATTCCTATGACAGAATGTGACGCGTGGCAGTGTGGCAGGGCGCGTGTGCCATTGACGGAAGGTGACGCGTGGCAGTGTGGCAGGGCGTGTGTGCCATTGACGGAATGTGACAGGAGGCAGTGTGGCAGGACGTGTGTGCCATTGATGGAATGTGACATGTGGCAGTGTGGCAGGGCGTGTGTCATTTTGGTCTATCCCCTTTCTCTTTCTCCTTCTCCAGTGAGCTGTCATGCTACTGAGTTTGATATAATGGGAAATAGGACTTTTGAAAACAATGTTTGGCTTGGTGAGTATTTTAATAGGATGGGGGATGTTGGAAAGATGGCAGAGCTGCAGAAACAAGCCCTGGAGAGGTCAGGGGAGGAAACAGAGGGGCTCCATTACTCGTCTCTTCTCTAGAATTCCACCTTTCTTTTGCTCCTACTCGTTTAGATCTGGAAGGCGTATAAAAAGGAAGAAAATTTCCAAAACAGTTCTGTGAATTTTGGGTTTTGTTAAAAAAAAATTATAGGGCAGTGCCTGTGGCTCAGAGGAGTAGGGCGCTGGCCCTATATACTGGAGGTGGTGGGTTCAAACACAGCCCCAGCCAAAAACTGCAAAAAAAAAAAAAAAGTGAAATGTTATGGGAATCATTGTATATATCTCATAAATTTCAAAACAGGATAGCAAATGATAAAATGAAATTGTTTTATAACAACATGAAATTAGATAAAGGAGTGTAAATTGGTCTTGTTTCATAAAGTATAAACCTGATCTCTCTACTTGATGAGTCATATATTGTCTTTCTCTGTTGTTTAGAGGTTTTCAGTGTACTGTAAAGAATATCCAGAAAATTCTTAATTATGAATGCCCTTGTAATTATCTCTGGTAAATTCATAACCTTATGATAAGAAATACACAAACAGGTCTAACTGCTCTGCTATATCTTTGACCCCTAGGACATGAATGTATACGGTATAACTGACACCAGTCTTTGCATCTCAGAGGCCCTCATTTCCTCTGTGTCCTCTAGAACTAGAAGTCATCCTTTACATGTTTGATCATTGGAGAATAAATGCCCATATGTTACCAAGTAGCTGAATAAAGAAATTTTTCTTAATGATAATCATGAGTAAGGTTAGACTTAGAAATTTAGCTTCCTACAACGAACAATTACTTGGAATTTAACTGGCCATTATTTACTAACCATACAGTATTTTCCATGGCACTGAATCATATGGCGTGCATGCCAAACATGCAATACCAAATCTGTTTACAGAAATCTGTAATACCCTGTCCAGACTAATCAGGCTTTTGTGATGTGGGAATGTTTATGAGACTCAATATTTTTTCACTTTTCAATATTGTTTTGGCTTTTATTGTTTAGACTTAGTCACTCTTTGGGAAAATATGAAGTTTATTAAATATAATGTCTTTAAAATTGTTTGAAAAACAAAATTGTTTTTAGGGAGTTTGTTTAGTCTTACTTGGCAGACCTCATTAGAGAGTGGCATTAAAACCTTTTTTACCTAAACACATCTAAGTGAAATGCAATAGTAGATACAAAACTTTAGCAACAAATATTTTTTCCATTGATACATAATAGGTGTACAAATTTTCAGGATACTTGTAGTGATTTGATACATTTAAATAATGTATGAGGATTAAATCGGGGTAATTGGGATATTCTTTATGTTGAATATACTCTTTTTTTTAATGCTAAGAATAGTTGAATTACAGAACCTCTGTAGGCTGAAGACCCAAGGGACTATAACAAACTGGTCAACATACATAGGTGGTCAACAAAAGGAACTAGGCCTACTGTACTGATACGTACATGTGTTGTGTGTCTGGTCTATGAAAATTAGATCAACTAAGGAGGTGGTCAATGTGGGCAGGTTGTCAACTATGGAGGTGCTACTGTATTCTCTTCTAGCTGTTTTGAAATGACAATAGATATTCTTAGCTGTAGTCACCCTACCAATCTTTCAAACAGATTTTATTCTTTTTATACTACACATAACTTCTTATTGGTATCCATGCTTTTTTTTTTAAATAAAAGATTCCATTTTATGAAAATTTAAGTAGGGTACTACCATGGAAAATTAATGACTACTTTTTTAAACAATGTATTTGTCAGGTTTTATTGTTTAAGCCAAACTTAGTAGCTTAAAACAACATTTAATATCACAGTTTCTGTGGGCCCTCTGGCCCTCTTCCTCACTCACTACCATGTGGCTCTTGACACAATTCAGTTCCTTTTGGGATGTTGCACTGACTGAGTCCTTATTTTTTCCCAACTCATGAGCGCCTAGATTGAGGCCCACCTCTGATTCTTGCCACAAGTGGCCTTTCCATGTGTCTTGCAACATCAGCACAAGCGAGAAAGTGGACAAGAGAGAGTACAACAGAGACCAGTCTTCTGTAGTAAAATCACCATGTGACATCCCATTACCTTTACTATATGCTGTTCACCAGAAGCAAATCACTAAGTTTCACCTACATCCAGAGAAGGTGATTACATTCATTACATGAATACCAGGAGTACGGTGGTCACTGGGAGCCATACCAGATGCTGCCTGCCATGATAATACCAGAGTGCTAATATTGTAGGCCATCAACTATATATATTCTTTTGCAATCCATCCCTGTGTAAAATAAGGGGTTTATAACTAAATGTGTAAACTAAATAGGGCTATAAATGTTTAATCATGAGAAACATGCCAATTATACACATATACATGTACATATATGTACACAAGTCAATATATATATGTATATATTTAATTTTTTTTGACATGTAGAGGGGTAACAGCATGTAGCAGAGTGATACAGGGTCAAAGCAATGGACACTTATTTTTGCCATTATCTGTGCGACTGTTTTTAAAGAGTTTGCTTTGAATCAGTTCCATATCCAACACAATATATCATTATTTTCTAATTTTTATTGTGAGAGAGGATTTTTTATATAAGTGAAAAAAAAGTATTGAAGGAATATTGAAGTGGCCATCTTCAGTCATATCTTTAAGTTCTTGATCTTTAGCAGCTTTGCAGACATTCTCAAGTCACTTAAATTGATGTCTCTCTCAGTTATATAGTGTCTATATCCTTTTAGATACCAAGCTTACACTAATAAAAATAAAAACTATTTTGTTTAAATTATGTCTTCTTAAATACATTCTTAAAAGATCTATCTCACTCCACAGTGTTTTTATTTCATATGGTTCAACCTAAAAATTTGTGTTTTACATTTGCTTTCAAATATTTTTATTCATTTTAAGTCCACTCATATAGCTTATTTTCTGAGTGTTCCAGGCCTTTTGTGAACTGCACACTGTGCTGGGCACTGTGCGGGTACAAGCTTCCAACATTCTTTCAGTCCTCATGAAGTTCTTAGCCTAGGAAATGAAACATTTTAAGTTTAACGAGGGCATATATTTTAAACACAATAAGATGGAGTTATAGGCATTGTTTTATAAGTGAACGAGCCATTAATAACCTTCTTTGATACCCATGTGTTGGACAGTAGTTATTAGACCAGTGGAGCAGAGGGAGGGCTGATGTTTGCTGCACCTGCCATGTCACCTCACTTGGAATAGGGCAGCTTCTGAGTGGTGCGAAGGGAAGTTCTGCAGAGATCTGTGAAACATTTGACAAAATTGCCCATGTTTGTTAAGAAGAATACACAGGAGCATTGTTGTGGTGGATAAGGACTCTCGGGTAAATTTTCCCAGGTGTTTCTCTGATAAAGCTTTGGCCAACTTTCTCAAAATATCCTCATAATAAACAGATGTAATTGTTCCTTGGCTCTCCAGAGCATCCTGAAATGTTGGGGCCATGATCTTTGCTCTTGACCCGCCTACTTCCAATTCTTCGTAACCCAACTGCTCGTAGAGCCATGTGTGATATCTTGTTACATCAAAGAAATGCTTCAGGATCTTGATCCTACTTGTTCACAATTTCCATGGAAAGCTCTGCTCTTGTCTGCAGCTGATCTGAACACAACAGTTTTGGCAACTATCTAGTGGAGAGTTTGCCCAAATTTATTTATTTTCGTAAGAATTGTGTAAATTGAATCAATAAAGATGTCTACGGTCTTGGTTATTGCCTATGCTATTAATTGTTGGTTTTCTTCACTTAAGGCGCAAATAAGATAAATTTTTCCCTCAAAAATTGATGTTGATGGTTTGGTGCTATGAGGTTCATTTTAACATCATATCATCTTTTTGTAAAACAAGTTATCCAACTGCTGAGCTTTGCAGCATTGCACCTATAACTCATAAAGCATCAGTGATTTCACTATTCTTTCACTCAAAATTCATAAATTTCATGTTTGTTCTTGCTTCAATTTTAGCAGAATTCTTATTGGCTTAAATAGGGGAGCATATCAAACTGATGTCTCATCTTTCTTCCTAGCTAGATCCTGTTCAGACATGCTATTACAACTTAGTTTATTTTGGTGCAAAAAAACTTTTAAGTCCATGCATAGTTTTCTCATAAGCATTTCCATGGACTTTTTTGAAGATTTCTCACATAATAATACTGCAGAGATTTTATAAGAAGTTATGAGAAAAGACTATAATTCAGATCATTATGAAGAGAGAAAATTAAATATTTTATCTCTACATTGTTAAATTATATACTATTTTCTCCTCAATGCGTTATTACATTTCTAACTCATATAAGTATATAGTTAAAAAGAGATTCAGTATTGAAGAACACATACTGGAAAAGCAATGAAAGTAGGGTAAAGTGAGGAAATAGAGGATATTTTGGGCCTCTCTTAAAAGACCCTGGACAAATAATAAATTTTTAGAAATAGATGATATTGAGGTATCTCTAAGTTACTTAAAAATGTTTAGTGCTATTCCTTATTATTTTTATTTTAGTGGGATTTCATCACTATCCAAACCCATGTGATAACATCAGAAACTATTTTGACATTATATCCTACCTTCTGTTACAATGAGGGCATTATATTCTACCTTCTTGTACAATGGGGGATGCCTATATTTACAGGTAGGCTATATTCCAACTCAGGTTAGTGAAGCCAGTATTTTAAAATAATTGCTATAAAATGGTAGTGTTGCAACTGAGAAAGGGGAGATACGTTACATTAAAAACATAAGCATTTGCTCCAGAAGATACTGCATCTCAGAGGTTTGGAATAGTGTTTCCAGGAAATAGTTGGTTTTGTTGTAGGCCAACAGCCCCCAAAAGACTCGAGTCTGTCTCGGCCTGTCTCAGCCTTGGTCCTCAGCGTGCACCCTCTTGGGTTAATTCTGAGAACAGGTTTCTGACAAGGAAGTTCTTTGAGTTCCCTGAGCTCCCTAGCTATAGTTTGAAACAATGTTGTAAACTCACTCAAGCAGAGTTTCCAAGGTAACTGAGTTTCCTAAGCTACTGGGCTTTCCAAGTTGTCCCCATGTTTACTGAGTTACCCCCCCTGAGCCACCACGCAGCTACCCCCTCAGCCAACTACCTGACTGTAACCCCGCCCTATTACCAGCCACGTTCCACTTTTGTACATGCTTGCTTTGCCCCATCAGCACAAAATGGGTAAAAAAGGCTGCCTGCATTTCTTTTCAAGGCCGTTTGCCCTTTGGGCAGCGGTCCACCTGTGCAGATGTAATCAATGACAACCTGACTTGGGCTGTTTGCCCTTCAGAGCAGAAGTCCGCCTGTGCAGGTGTAATAAATCATCACCATATGACTTGAGCCTTAAGTGGGGTCTATGTATTCTTAAGGGTGGCATAAGTTACAACAGTGTAGTTAAGAAGAGTAGAATCAAAAAACAAACAAAAAAAAAGTCAATGAATCTGACAACTGAGGTCATATTTGTAATCTTAAGAAAAAATGTGTTGTGGACTTACAGAAAACATTGAAGAATGTTGTTGGAGGTCATCTGACTTCCTATAAGCTATTTGCTCTGCAGAACTCCTGCTTTATTATTAATATCAATGAAAAATGAAAGCAAGATTTAATTTTAGTTTTTGTATAGTTTCAGATATTTTGAATAAATAGTAAAAAGAAAAAAAAAGGCATGACCAACAAGCTGAAGGAAGAAATTGAGTAATTAGTCTCTGGAAAATTGAAAGCTTTCTGATGGACGTGGCATTATTTCAGCCTTTTGAAATAAAATGTGTTGTGTGTGCACTGCCTACATCAGTTTTATGTAGTCTTTTCTTTAAATAAAATTTGAATGTGGGAGATATCTTTCTGTTTGTTTTCATTTTACAAAACCCTAATTATCCAAACTGCAGAAACAGCTGTACAAAGAACTCTAAAATTGCAGTGATTAACTGAACCAAGTAGAGAAATCACGTGCATGCTGGAAGACTTGAAACCATCAAGTAGGGTGGAAGGTGAAACTTGATGGGAAAAATATGAAGTCAAAATAATTTGTAAAACTTGAAATTCTAAGCCCAAGGGAATGAGTCTGAATGCTTTGAAGCATTTGGGGCCTATTGACCATTATATAGCTTATGTTATTTAGAGAAAAGTTTAAGTCATGTCCAGAATCAGGAACTATCTGTCCAAATCATTTTCCTGGAATGAGAGTGGAAAAGTTATAGAATTTGTTCATATGTAAGTTTTTTACTTTTCATCCCCAGTCTGTACATAGAAAAGAAAATGGTTTATAAAATTAGAAACATGATTATTGTCTCTGAGAGAGCCTATCAGCATTTCTGATTATAATCACAATGAGAAATAGAGAGGTACTTTCTCCATTGTGAATCAGAGATGAGTAATGTTTGGCCTATAGGTTTGTGTATAGAAAATAGTGAGGTTTATTAGTTTTCCTTCCATCTCATTACTCAACTTTGGTAACTTGTAAGAGAGTATATTTTAATTAAGATTCAACTTCCTCTTACTGAATGCAGAGTGACAATTCTATACTAATGATGTTTGAAAATGAGTTGGTTTAATAATAAACACATCTATATTATAATGACTCCTTTTAGACTTTAGATTTTAGTGGACAAAGAACACAGATGTTTTACAAAGACACTATTCATGATTATTATGCTTCCGTCATTGTTTATATCTTGTATGTTTGTAATCACTATGTCATTCTGAAACTCTCAGGAAGAATATAAGGAAATAGTGTTTAAAAAGAGTGCCACAAAGCATTTGCCACATTTTTACAGCTAAAATTTTGTATTGTAGTCTTTGCATTTTTACAATTTTGTGTTTTACAAATGCTTCAAAATTTGAATTTAATGCTCCAAAGTTTTTAAGTCATAATTAGGCCAAAGATCTTCTAAATGGACAAATCTTTCAAAATAAGGGTTCAGAAACATAAGCAAGTAAATGGTTGTGATTGAACATGCTTTAACTTTTTTGTTATTGTTCACCAAAAAATATTTTTTTCATGGGAAGTATCTAAATTAAGACCTAAGGAGAGGAAGTTCAATTTTGTTCATAGGCTTGCAAGCTGAAATTGGGGCAAAGTAAAATACCAAAGGTGCTAAAAATATGTATACATTTTAAAAGATGTTGTTGGCAGTAAAATCAGTCATTCCCCAAAAGTGTATGAATTGCAGGTAAGGTGGACGTGCATAGCGTGTCTGGGTACACTTGTTCAGTAATGGTACCTTCAGTTCAACTTTGAAAAGTAATATGTAGATAACATTTCTTAGAATGTGTATAGATTTTATGAACACCTCTGTATATTAAAGCATAGTTCACTAAAGGAATCTATATACTACTTACTGGTATGTACTGACATTAGTTTATTGGTTTCAGCCAATCTTAAACTTCATTCTTACTGTAAAGTAAGATGACGATAACTAACATTTTGACTCTCTAGTGGGCATATGCTTTTGTGAAATGATTCCAATCACCAAATATCAAGTTATATATAGAATTCTTCTATTGTATGAATGTATACATTTATGGTTTTATAATAGATCTGTGTTATGCATTAGTAGTTCCTTTATTGTGAAGAGTAAGAGTAGGTCATTTCTTACTCATCCTGCTGGCTAAATATTTGAGGGTCTGATTTGTTCTGTTAAGTTTTGGATTTTAAGTAGCATTAATGAGTTTTGTTAAATATACTAGGGTTTAAATTTACTTGTGCCATATTCTTCACCTTAATCTTCTTATCCATTTATTAAATTTCTGACTTCATATTTAAGATATTTTTGATATAATTAAAGGATTTAAGCTCTTTAGGGAGGATTGCTTTTTTTTTTTTTTTTAAGAAAGTCTAACATTTGAGCAGACTTATTTTTATTTTTCTCACCTTCATAAGAAGAAATAAACTGAAGCCCTAGATAAGAAGTTGCTCAAATCTAGTTCATGAATTTACAGTTCTAGACCATGGAAAAAGGACTAAGCATAATCACTAAATCTAACTTGTTAGATGAAAATGGTTGCATAATATTTTTCTCAAAATATTTTCCCATAATATTTCCCAAACTGGCAGTAACAAACCTTTATAAACCCTGGTAGCAATTTTCATTTTGAAGGCATTGCACTTAACCTACAAATTGCCAGGTTAAGAAACACTATGAACACACCTAGATGGGATCTATGGGTGCAGGGAGGAGGAGGCTTAGTAAATTTTAACAAGTGACCTGGCCAATACAATTTCAAAAAAGCCTCATTCAGGTATTCTGAAGTTATAATTTCAGTTTTTCTTATAAACTAAAAACACCAGGTTTTCTCAGAAGCATCACCAGAACATGGATATTCTTCCCAAATATACTTTGTCAAATCAACTACAAGTATGCACCTTTACCTTTCCTCAAATTTTTGCTAATTGTTATAAGGATTTAGGAAAAAAGGACTCTTTTGTTTTGTTGTTTGGTGTTTTTTGTTATTGTTGTTCTTCTTTAAGTAAGTTCATGGCCCTTTACAAAGATGAAGCCATCTTGAACTCAAACGGTGGCTTACACTTGACCCTGGTCCTCCGGGAGATATTTCACTGAAGGAACTGCATCAGGTTAATTGGGTGTTAAAAATGCATAAATTTTATTCTTTAGAGTTTAATTATCTCCTCAGGAATAGCAGGTTAGGTAAGTGATAGCAAATATAACCTTAGTGGTAAATTCAGAAAATAAGTAAGAATAAATAGGTGTAGGTGCTTTGCCTACTGCTGTGGGCATGACTGGTTCCATGGAAGGCTCTTCTGAACCATGCCATATGTGTCCACAGAGATTACAGATCTTTCAGCTAGTATATCTTTGGAGCTTAATAATAAAGCACATATGCTAAGACAAAATAGAAGAAAGCTGTGTCTTCTAGTTCTTTTTAAATTATGAATTTCCTGACTATAATGTATAGTAAAGAATTAGTGAAAACTAAAAAGCTTACAAGTTGTAATTTCTGAAAAGTCTATGAAAGTCATAGAATTTACTAAATTTGATTCCAGTGTTACAGATTCTCTGACTTTAACAAAGCTCATGAAAAAGGGAAATTTTCTCTCTTTGACTGTGTAATGACTGTGAATTGCAAAATTATAAATTAGGTATTGACAGTTTTAGTTAGCTAGGAAATAAACACATACTTGCCACAGTTTGTTAAATAACATAGAAGTGTGAATTTTAATTTTGCTTTTAAATTTTTAACCACTTATCTTAAAATTTTGAATATAGTGATTTTTCTGTAATGTATATTAAGAAATATATATGCATGTTTATGTAGATTTATGTTAATGCATAGATTTCAGTATTATGCTTTATGAACAAATTTTTGATCATTTAAAAACTTTCTATAAAATACAGCATTATATGTCAGTTTTAGCTAAATATACTAGGGGAGGATCAAGGCAAAGGAGTTTTTTTACGCCAATTGAGTTAATTGATGACCTAATTGGTTTATCAGTTGGGACTTTTTAATTGCACATGTCAGAAGCATAACACAGATAGACTTAATATGCGTAGTAACTGAAATTCAAGATTACGGCCTCAGACTCTGTCACATCCAGATGTTGAAAAGGCAGTTGCCTCTCTTTCTCATTTCTGTCTCTTGCTCACCTCTGCCTGTGGCAGACTACTTGGTTCTTTATTCTCAAGTCATGTTCTAAATAGTAATGAACATAATGACCAGCTGCTCCCATTTTATATTTTGTTTAGTAAACTCAATAGAAAGCATGTGTCTGCCCCAATATTTTTACTGAAAACCCTAGTACTGTTATTCTGCCTGTAAAGCATATCTTTATTTTTAGATTCCATTACCATGGCCATGTAGATGTTCTGTTAACCAGGGCTAGTTAACTTACCCCCACCTGGAACCAGGTCACCCCTACCACGTGGGCGAGGTTAAGGTAGGGTGCACTCCCACAGGATGAGGAACAGATGCTGGGGACACCCAAACAATAGATCGGTACATTTATTATTTTGGGCAGTTTACCATTCCAGTAAAGGAGTAAAATATAGACACTAAACATTTGTGTCTAAATGATGTAAAATTTGGGGGGTTGTTTATTAATCCCTTATGGAATTATAGCAGATCCTATTTTCTGGGGACTTTGAAGTGCAGCTGGACAAGACTCTTCTTGAAATATTGTCACCCACTGTTATTTTAACCACTTGTGAAATGCACTGTAAGTTATGTACTGCTAAAAATAGTTCTAAAACTTGGGAGAGATTTACTTTAATAATAAATAACCACTAAAATACCTATCTGTCTCATCTTTATTCCAGTATACCCCTTAGGCAAGGAAGGGAAGAGTAGGTTACAGAATAGGCATCTTTCCTTCTTTTTGTTTTATTGGAAGAAGTGGGCTGAGAACTACTGTACTACCTTAGCTGTCAGCTTGCCAAAAGTGGGTTTTTCACGGAGAAAGAAAGACCTATATATTTATTTTGGTTTTATCATAAAGCTTATCTTTGCTAACTTTTCTCATTTTGTTTTCTTTCTGAATATGGTTCGATTTTTATTGAATGAATATTGACACTTCTGTCTTTCCACTCAAGTGTTCCTTGTCACTCTCCATGCTTTTTCTCTATAGCAATTTAACATGATTTATTTATTTATGCTTATTGACTGTTTCCTTCACCTAGAATATAAACCCTAAGAAATCAGGGTGATTCTTTTGTAGTCTGGTTCACTGCTTTATTTCTAGCACGGATTTTGGTCTGCAGTAACTATTGGTAAACTAAGATGTAACGTGCAAAAATGAAAAAAATATTTGAAAGTATGATCAAACATCACAGATTTCAGTAGTAGTCTTTCTTGTTTCAAGTACTTCTCTGATGGTTTTGGTTTTACTACACCTATTGTATTTCTGAAAGTGTGTTAAAAAGTGAGAGCTGGTCATGGTTGAATCATTATATTCATATGATGGCTTCAGTTCTTAAGGGGTAGAAGTTAATAAATTCCAAACTGTAAGCCAATATCATTCATTAATTCAGGTGTGAATTGGTTTATCCCAGAGATTCAGAGATTACAGTTAAAATCCAAGTAGAGTAATTTACCATATATTCTGGTGAAAAGAGAAAAGTAAATATTTCAATAGGCAGAGAAAAGACAGGCTAAAGTTTAAAACTATAACATGATAAACTCTTAGCATATTAAAATGTATTAATTTGATAGTTACACACTAAGAATTTAAAGCACACACCAATTTAACACGTTAGGCACAGTTGTTAAAATGAAGACCAAAGTTTCTTTGGTGGCCACAATCATCACTTATATTCAACCTTGCACTGATGACCTAATTACCACAGTAAGACAAGATACAAAAGTAAGCTTAAAGGATTGGAAGGTAAGAGACAAGTCTATTGTTATTTGCTGATAATGTTTATCTACTTAGAAACCTTGAGAAACTACGTTTTTAAGGTTAAGAATTCCAAATTTTGGCATATAGAATCAGCACATGAATATACTTTTATTTTAATTTAAAATCAACAAAGTGTTAGAAACTTTAAATGTTGTAGGTTATTAAATAGCATCATACTAAATGCTGTGTGTGTTTTCTCTTATCCTTTCCTTTCATCTTACAGGATATATGATTTTCACTTAATTCATTTACCTGCAATGGTCTCTTAATGTATTTATGTGTTGGAATATAAATATTATATTGGAATTTTTTATCTTCATGTTTAGACATAGGTCAAAAATATTGAAGAAAAATGCTTAGATAAAGAATAAATGCTTAAACATATTAACAAGAATAAAACTCTTTTGGATCAGAAGAAATAAGTGTTGGCTTTCCCCTAGTGAACTGTTAAGCAGCTTTTGACATCTGGGCATTAGATATCTCTGCTTCAGGTTTTTGCGTGCGTTCTCATCACGTTACCCTGTGAACTCTCATTCTCTGTTAGCCTGTGCCGTTGCTTAAGGGAATTGATGATATGCCAGTTTTATTAATCTTTCAGAATACTAGGCAATTATATGTACTCAATATTTACATTTTGTGAAAAACCTTGAGATTTTATTTTATAAACACATTTTCATTGATTTGCAGAAAATCTTAAGACATCCTAAGGTGGCTGCAGCTTGATTAATTATATGGTATCTAGAAATCAAATTAGGCAGCACCTTACACTTTAATTAAATTTCTGTGTTGAATCATGTTATCACTTCATAATTGCTTTGAATTCATGGAATTGTGAGGGCCGTGCAGAAAATATTTAATTTAGATCATGTGCATAGTATTTCTACATGTTCCTTATAGACTTCACTACTATTATAATTAAAAAATATTTTTGAATATTATATAGATTTGAGGTTTGCTGATTAACATTTCCAATTTCTAGCATCCGAGAATGCTTTTCAATTTGAATCACTTTAATGATAAAAGCACTCAGTGAGTATGCAAGCGTAACCAGTTTGCTTCTTGCTTGAGAACTCCTATAGGGTGACTGACATTCATATTGTTCTAGAAAAATAGTAATGTCTATAGAAGGAAAGTCACTTCTTCTGGCAATTTACAGATTGTAAGGTGATGGTTTTGCAATAAGTGAGAATGGAATGTCCGATTGGCTTGGGTCCATGAAATTCACAAAGTCTGGAAACCAGAAACACCATTAATGAAACAGCCATACCTACTTCTCCAGACAGTATAAAAATACTTCATCAAGTGAGAGAGAAGTATTGACTGGGATTTTTTTAAAAAGCTAATTTATGGTTTGAATATAATTTCAGGAAGCATGCAAATTCTACATGGAAATGTGATTTGGGAGAATTTTATTTTAATGGTAACAAAAATTTAGTTTGTGCTTAGAAAATCAGCATTTTCCTCCTTTAGGGGGAATCATTCTACAGAGTTGAAACTTAGCATCATTCTGATTGGTGGTGAAGGGGAATTAAATATTTTAGTTCTTTGATTCGAATTCTTTTTTTGTGGGGGGAGGGTTTATGGCAGTGTTTTATTTTATTTTATTTTATTTGTAGAGACAGAGTCTCATTTTGTCACTCTCAGTAGAGTGCCATGGCGTCACAACTCATAGCAAACTCCAGCTCTTGGGCTTAGGCGATTCTCTTGCCTCAGCCTCCCAAGTAGCTGGGACTACAGGTGCTCACCACAATGTCCAGCTACTTTTTTGTTGCAGTTTGGCCAGGGCCAGGTTTGAACTCGCCACCCTCAATAGGGGCCTGCACCCTACCCACTGAGCCACAGGCACCGCCCTATGGCGGTGTTTTTTTAATCTCAGGGCACACTTGAGCCTATAGTTAAACTTCCATGACACACTTAAATTGTGTTGATTAAAAGAAACAGCAAAAAAAAAAAAAAAATATATATATATATATATATATATATACTTACTGTGCTTTGAACTTCTTTAGAAAACAATTTGATTAATAATTTTTAAAAATTTTCACTTAAAGACACTTAAGATCTTCTCAGAGCATACCACTGTGTCTCAGCACACCAGTTGAAAAATCACTGGTTTATGGTAGTGATGCTAATACTGAATTTTAAAAATTAAGGTTTTTGAACATATCCTTTATACACATCAAAGGCACAAACTTCTGTCAGGGATAAAGTGGTAAAGAAAAGATTTTATGTAGTAGCTACTAACAGGTGAGGGAAGAAGTTCTATTCTGATTTGTCCAGAGGTGACTGGTCATTTTAAAGAGAGTATGAAGGAGTAGGTAGGAAACTTTTTTGTCACATTTTCCCAGGTGATTATAATGTGCAGCCAGAGTTGAAAACCACTGGTGCAGTCAGAGCCCTCACCTGGCAGTAAGGGGTCCAAGTCACTGCTACTCAATCTTCAATATGCGTATAGATCGCCCAAAATCTGGAGGATAGAACGGCTCAAGAAAAAATTACAAAGGGTTGATCCATGTGGATGGATATGTCTGCAAGCTGGCAATTATAAAAGTTTAGAGACTGGGGGAGAGAGATGCTATCTTTCCTGATGGAGTTTGTCTCTTAGTGCAGATATATGGGTGGAGTCAATATGTGTCAGAAGTTCTACCAATAATAGTCAAGCCAAAAAAACAGTCAAGGACTCTATTTCCTTTACACTTGTGCCAAAGAAGATGAAATAATTGGGAATTTACCTAAAAAGGGTGTGAAAGATCCCTATAAAGAGAATTATGAAACTGAGAAAACGAATAGCTGAAGATGTTAACAAATGGAAAAACATACCATGCTCATGGCTAGGAAGAATCAAGATTGTTAAAATGTCCATATTACCCAAAGCAATTTACAAATTTAAATTTGCAAATTTAAATTTGATGCAATCCCTATCAAAGCACCACCATCATACTTTAAAGATCTGGAAAAAATAGTACTTCATTTTATATGGAACCAGAAAAAAAAACCTCAAATAGCCAAGACATTACTCAGAAATAAAAACAATTCAGGAGGGATCATGCTACCAGACTTCAAACTATACTATAAATCTATAGTGATCAAAACAGCATGGTATTGGCACAAAAATAGAAAGGTAGATGTATGGAACAGAATGGAGAACCAAGAGATGAACCCAAACTCTTATCATCATTTGAGCATTGATAAGCCCATCAAAAATATAAATTGGGGGAAAGATTCCCTATTTAATAAATGGTGCTGGGTGAATTGGCTGGTGACTTATAGAAGACTAAAACTGGACCCACACCTTTCACCATTAACAAAAATTTATTCTCACTGGATGAAAGATTTAAACTTAAGACATGAAACTACAAATATTCTTGGAGAGAATCAGGAGAAACAGGAGAAACACTTGAATAAATTGGCCTGGGAGAATACTTTATGAGGAGGACTCCCTGGGCAATGTAAGCAACACCAAAAATATATTACTGGGATCTGATCAAACTAAAAAGCTTCTGCTCAGCCAAACTTTACAGTAAGTAAAGCAAGCAGACAGCCCTCAGAATGGGAGAGGATATTTGCAGGTTATGCTTCTGACAAATGTTTGATAAATAGAATCCACAGAGAACTCAAACTTATTAATAAGAAAAGAACAAGTAATCCCATTTCATTGTGGGCAAGGACTTGAATAGAAGCATCTCTGAAGAAGATAGGTGCATGGCCTACAGACACATGAAAAAATGTTCATCATCTTTAATAATCAGAGAAATGCAAATCAAAACCACTTTGAGATATCATCTAACTCCCGTAAGACTGGCTCACATAACAAATCCCAAAACTACAGATGTAGCTGGTGTGGATGTGAAGAAAAGGGAACACTTCTGCACTGCTGGTGGGAGTGCAAGCTAATACATCCCTTTTGGAATGAAGTATAGAGAATACTCAGGAATCTAAAAGTAGACCTGCCATTTGATCCTGCAATTCCCTTACTAGGTGTACATTCAAAAGACTCCAAATCCCTTTATAACAAAGATATTTGCACAAGATTGTTCATTGCAGCTCAATTCATAATAGCCAAGTCATGGAAGAAGCCCAAGTGCCCATTCACCCTTGCATGGATTAATAAATTGTGGTATATGTATACCATGGAATATTATGCAGCCTTAATGAAAGATGGAGACTGTACCTCTTTTAGATTTACATGGATGGAGCTGGAACATATCTTACTTAGTAAAGTATCTCAAGAATGGAAGAAAAAAATATCCAATGTACTCAGTACTATTATGAAACCAATTTATAATCCCTCAGACTTTCATATGAAGACTAGATCACAACTATGGCCCAAGATGAAGGAAGGGGAGGGATGAGGGAGGGGGTAGAAGGTAAAATTGAGGGAGGGTGAATGGTGGATCACACCTATGGTGCATAATGCAGGGGTACTTGTTGGATCTATGAACTATAGAGTATATGTCTTAACACAGAAATTAAGTGAACAAGAAGAGATACATATTAACCAGTGTGATGTAAGCATTCCTAATTCTATATTAAATCAGCACATTGTACCCCCAAATGCATTAATGAATACATGATCTATGTGTTTATGATTAAATGAAAAAAAAAAAAAAGTTCTGCAGTTCTCACTATTTTATATACTACAAAATTCTAATGAAAGATTTACTAATTTTTGCCTAGAAAGTAAGTTATTACTAATTGGACATCTAATGGTATGAAGGAGATCCAGTTTCCTGAATAATAACCAGTTGCGGGCTTTTTAATATATGGGATGGTGCTAAGGATTGCAAATGTGTGTGTGTGTTCCCTTTCTTAAATTACTTTTCGCAAGAAAGTGCATTCATTTGGTTTTAAACTTAAATCATATACAATTGTGTATAGTGGAAATCCTTTTCCTGTTGTGCCCCCATCAGCCCCTATCTCCACCCTAGCAGCAGCTTCTGTTAGTCCCAGGTGTGTGATTTGGTTTCATAACTAGGTTTTCCTTTGTGCCCTCTAGCACTCTTCGGGTTCACAATGGTGCATTCATGTTGTAGGTGTGTAATGTCTATCATATTTACCTTGTTCTGTTTGACCAGGGCTTGGGAAGAGTATAGGTATTTTAATACGAAGGGTTTTTCCTAGGTATGTTGTCAAATGAGCAATGTCCCAATTGAGTTCTATTGAAACACTATTGTCAGCATTTAAGTTATTAGTCTGCTAATACTAACATCACTAATATGCATCATTCAGTTATTAGAAAATATACTATTGTGGAAACAGTAGCAAAATTCTAAGAGTGATCTAGGTAGTGTCACTATCTTTGCTACTCAGGGAAAGAATGAAAGCAAGAGTGGGATTATTGCTTTCATGTGACCCGAAAATTTGATGATTGAACCCAGTCATCTTGGTCTGATCAGTGAAGATAGGTCTTTTGTTATAGTCTATGAGTTAATTTTATAATCCTAGATTCTCAACCCTGAATGATTTACTAGACACTACAACACTTTCTAGAACTCTAAAAAGGGTAGAAGGTCTCTGAAGTTCAGTTTACGTCTTTCAGGTTCAGTCAGCTACATTACCCAGAAACACCCCTGCATTTCTCCTGAATTTGTCTCTTACATTGGTATTTATAGTGTCTCTTGTGTAATGCTAGCCTAAGATAAACTCACTAACTCTGATAGTATATCATATTTTCTTCAGCACATGCCTAGCCAGGTGAAACTGCTAAATGAAGGGCATGTGTTAAAATTAACTCTTTACAGAATAATGGAAAAAAGACAAATGTTTTCTGAGCACCAGGTGCCGTGTACTTCTGTATACACTCTTGTTGAAACTTGAGGATAGTCCTGTGAACTGGGTATTAATAGCTCTCTTATACTTATTCCAAGTGAGGAATCCGGGTCCAGAAACTTACATAACTCCACAAATAACTCCAAAACTCCATAACTTCCCAAAATATATATTTAACATATCTCTATACACATATTTACACGTGCATATGCACAAAATATAGCCATGTTACATTATTTTACAATTAATGAGATTTTGATCTATCATAAAAATTGAACTATTTTGTATTCCTTTTCAGATTATTTTATAACCCAATCTGCTCTCTTTAGCTATGGGGCATGAGGGTTGGCAGGGCCTTTCCTTGGCTATGGGATATGGAGCAGAGAGAAACTGAATCTAGCATGGGTGGGCCAAGAAGCCAAAAACTTGTCTTTACCATCAGTTCTTCTGAGGAGTGAAGATCAGGAAATGGAGCTGAGCACATGGTCTGTTTCTATGGTGGCAAGAAGGGACATGCAGGACTGGGAGGGGGCTGGAAGAGCAGAGTATCAAGAGCTTTTATGAGAAAAACTATGTGAGAGCGAAGAGGTCTTTTATCGTGGGACATGCACAGCCTGCCATCCACAGATGGCCAGGAAACAATGAGAGTACAACTTACATAATTTGACCACCCACATACAGAGGTGGTCAACAAGGAACTAGGTCTACTGTGCTGATACGGACATGGGGTATGTATCTAGTCTACCAAAGTTGAGTCAACTTAGGGAGGTAGTCAATGTAGGGAGGTGGTTGACTATGGAGGTTCCACTGTACTTAAAATTGCTTGATTAATTCAGCTGTGTATGCACTTTCTCAGGCCCTGTCCCCTGGAGACAGCAAATCTGAGGATTCCATAGGACTTATTTAATGTCATTCTAAAGGTGGGAGGCTGAAGCCTTCCCTGCTCTTGTGGGAAATTCGTATCTTAGTATGATTAAAAACCACATTGGCTGGGGTACTATTAATAAGACTCAGGTTGATTGTTTTCTGGGCTATGTTAAATAGCTGCAGTGGGGCTAGGAAGAAAGAAACAGTACTAGCAGAGGAATAGAGTAAGAGTCAGTTAAAAAATTAACCCTGTTAAAAAAGCAAATCTCATTGGAAATACTTGGTTCCAGGAGGAATAGTTCTTAGACACTTGCTTTGTTTCACTGCCAGAATTGGCTTGGTGGGGTACATTCCAGAGAGTACTCGGAACCGTAACACTGTTTCTCTGGTAATGCCCACCCTTAATTATCTGCTTATCTTAATTATCTTTGCTTCCAGGCATCATTGTGTGGCTTACTTTGATTTGGGTTGGGCTTCTAATAGTATATTATAAAGAACATTGTAAACAGTGTTTCTCATGCCTTTAAAAAAAAATTGAGTGGGGTGGGGTAATCATGGTGGTGTTGCAGGAACTTAGAAAAATGGAGAGAATTGCTTCAAACCATGAAAGTCTTCTGCCAGCCTCTTATCCTATGAGTCCAAAGGTGCAACTTCCCTTTGCAATATGGAAATGTCATATTCTTTAAGTGTGTTAAGGTAAAAAAGAAAATGCGAAAGACCATAAATAAAGGTTTTAAACTCAGCAGGGCATAATTTGAAAAGTTTGCACAACTTTTGAATAGTAAAAATATTAAGGTAGACAGGACTACTGACTGCTGTTCAACCTGATCATCCTTGTCTCTGTTACTCTCTTTATTTTGGCCCTCAATGGAATGCCTTGTACTTATGCAACTCAATTAATTTTTTTTTTGTAGAAAAAATTTACTATGAAAGCAGTACAGCAAAATAAAGCAGTAATACAAGCAGTAAATCCACAATTAATTTTTTTTTTTTTTTGGCACTCAGATTGTTCTGGCTGGAGAAATTTTTAAGGGATTTTCCCTTTTTTGGTATGGGTTTGGTACATTTGTGTTGACAGATTATGGTTTCATGACATGTTACTTTGTCAGAAGCCTTAATAATCAGATTCAGGGAAAGGTAAGAGAGACATGGATAAGATATTAGATAATGGAGTTTGAGACTCGGGGAAAAAGTAGCAAAGTGTGTGTATAAAATCTCTTTGCGAGCCAAACAGGCTTCATGTTGCAGAAGGACCCTGCTGTGTGAAGGGCACAAGCTATGTCTCATTCGTTTGCAGAGGGCTCTCGTGTCTCTCTGTCCTTCAAGGGCAATAGTGTTGTGTGTGGAGAATAAAGGACTAAGTTCACATTCTCCTGTATCCATATCTCCCTCTCCTTTGGGCTAAAAGGCCTAAAATAGGCTTCCCCTAGGATTAGCAGAGGATCCCAATATGACTTAAAGGCCTCTTTGTCTGGTCTGACACTGTAGCTCCTTAACAGCTTGGCGTTCAATTATTATTACTATTATTTTGTCTTAGATGAACAGGTGTTTAATTCTGCATTGATGACTAAATGGCCTGATCCTGGTAAAATTTTATCATTAACATTGTAAGTTTTAGTGAAATCAAGTAATTGGCCACAATGAAAATTCAAATTCACTGCTATTTGGTAGGATGTGTGTGTTGGAGAGGTCAAGATAGTTCTGAATTCCTGAAGAGAGTTGGTAGGAGGAACACTGTCTCAGAGAAGGAAAAAATATTAAATAAATCGGTCCTATCACAGATAAGGGGAGGAGCACACGGAAGAGTTGTGCTTGGAAGTATTTGTCTTGCCTCCGCAGCTGCAGTGCTGCGTCACTGACTTTCGAAACTTTAATATTGTGTGTGTGTCTGTGTACATGTGCATATATACAAGATATTTATTATTTCTTTCTTTATTATTTTTGAGACAGAGTCTTATTATGTCGTCCTCAGTAGAGTGCTGTCACATTACAGCTCACAGCAACCTCAAACTCTTGGGCTTAAGCGATTTTCTTGCCTCAACCTCCCAAGTAGCTGAGACTATAGTCACCCGTCACAATGGGTGACATTGGCATTTTTTTGGTTGTAATTGTCACTGTTGTTTGGCAGACCCGGGCGGGTTCAAACCCACCAGCTCAGGTGTATGTAGCTGGTGCCCTAGCTGCTGATCTATAGGCGCTGAGCCTATACAAGATATTTAATCTCTCTTATAATATGGTATTTATACTTAACTTTTTGATATCTTTCTAAGCTTATATGAGCAACAACTTAAAATATATGGAATTATTATCTTAAAGTTTATGTTTTATAAGGTGTGGGAGACTGTTTCAAAGCATGAATGCATCACAAATTATAAATGTAGATTTGTTTATTGAAGCAAATTTACCTTAGAAGTAATTTTCTATTATGCTATGTAGATGTTAATTTCACAAGTTTTAAATATTTCATGAAAATATCCATAGTTAAGTAACTTTAGAGGATTATTATTTCCTGAAACATGAGATCCCTATAAAAACAATATTATTTTTATATACAAGCAAAAAAAAAATTGAACTTAAAAAAAAAACACAGTGGCATGATAATATAAGATTTAAGAATGTATGTGCGTAGAATGTTCAAATCTCCTACAAAATACCACCAAGAGAATTTAAATAGCACCTAAATAAACGGAAATGTATATCATATTATGGATTGACATTAAGAACAGATGCCCACTAACTGACCTATAATTCCATGCAGTCCCTATTAAAATAATAGGCGGCATGTATTTTGATAATTACAAGCTGATTCTCAAATTCATATGGAAATGGAAAAGACCTAAAATAGTTCTGCTTTTTAAAAGAATAACAAAATTGAATGAGTCATACTAACTGATTTGACAACTTGTAAGGCTACAGAATAAAGACTGTGGAGTTGATATAAGAAAAGTAAGTAGAGGAATTGAACAAAGTATTCTAGAATAGACCCAAACATGTACAGTCATCTGATGTTTGACAAAGACAACAAGGTCCTTCAGGCTGGTGCCTGTGGCTCAGTGGATAGGGCGCTGGCCCCATATACTGAGGGTGGTAGGTTCAAACCTGGCCCCTGCCAAACTGCAACAATAGATAGTTGGGCATTATGGTGGGCGCCTGTAGTCCCAGCTTCTCGGGAGGGTGAGGCAAGAGAATCGCCTAAGCCTAGGAGTTAGACGTTGATGTGAGCGTGACACCACAGCACTCTCCTGAGGGTGACAAAGTGAGACTCTGTCTCTAAAAAAAGAAAAGAAAAAGGTATTTCAGTAGGGAAAGTCAATTCAATTGTTCTAGAACATTTGGAAACAATTAGGAAATATTGAGCTTAAACTTGCACTTTTTACTTGTCACAAAAAGTAATTTCAAGATGATTTGAAATTTATACATAAATATTAAGCAGGTCTACTAATACACAAAACAACAAAGTTGAATCTTATAAACCATGTTGAACAATGGAAACTATTTGTGAAAGATTATAATAGTTCTAGAGCTGTCAGATTCCTTTTATCTGAAGTTCTAGAATAGGCAAAACTAAGCTATAGAAATAGAAATGAGAATAATTGGAAAAGGCAAAAAGGGAAATGGATATACAGTTTATAGATATGTGTACAAAGTCATTAAGCTTTACTCTTGAAATGTGCATTTTGGAGTTAAGTATGTGAATTATGCTTCAATAAAAACTAGTTCCTTGACAAATGTCATCAGGTTGTTCATGTTAACTGTGTATCTCTAAGCATGCATGTCACCAGCATTGCTGCAAAACTTAGGCTGTCTCAGGACCTTCTGTATCGTGGTTCTCTAGAGACACAGAACTAACAAAATGTATGTGTGGAGAGATGCTACTCGACATGGGAGCCGGAAGTCTGAAATCTGTCCAGCAGGCTGGAAATTCAGGCAGGATTTCTATGTTGCAGTCCTGAGGCAGAATTATTTCTTCCTTAAACCTCAGTTATTTGTCTGAAGGTCTTCAACTGGTTAGATAAAACTCACCCATATTGTGGAAGATAATCTGCTTTATCTAGATTATCTAGATTAGTGTTTGACCAAATAACTGGGTACCATAGCCTAGCCAAGTTGACATATAAAAGTAACCAGCACACCTATGATTGTGGGAAGTCTTGCATAATTCAATTGGGAAACTGAAAGCATTTTAGGGAACAGAACATTCCAAATCAAAGCAGGATGGGTTACAACTTGTAATGAAGACACGTAAGCTATCTTTATAGTCATCACTCAGTCATGTCAACAAAATGAACAATAAGTCCAGGTTCAAGAAATGTGCCTGGCTGAGGAGGAGAACTGTCACTGCCATCCATATACTGAGCCTTTAGGGAAGAGGGGATCCCTCTGTTGTCTCACCCTCATCAGCTGCACTGTCTCCTACTTAAGAGTTACAAATAAAATCACATAAATTTCAGAACTGCAATTGGATCACATTTACTACGGAGGACTCACTAGTTTCTTAAACCACTCTGTAAGATGAGCAAGAGAGATTTCATCTCTTTTTTGCAGATGAAGGATCAGAAACATTAAAATGTAATGATTTCTCAAAGATTTAATCGTTTAAAAAATATTACAATGCCAGGGATTGTTTTAGAAGCTTGGAATGCACCAGTGAACAAATCAGATAATCTGCATTAGTCGAGCTCATATTCTATGGGTGACAGAGAGTAAAAATAATACAAAGACAATTGTAAGAGAATGGTAGAAAATGATGAAATGATGACTACTGGGAAAACAAATGGAGTGGAATAAAGGAAGGGAAGAGGCGCTGAGAATCCCAGGTAGGGGCATTGCCTCATTAGGAAGATGGCATTCAGTTGGATATGTGAAGGGGCCGAGGGAATTAGCATTGATGTGTAGCCAAGTCCAGTAAAGGACACAACCAGTGCAAAATCCTGAAGCCTAGTAACTAAGACTAGAATTCCGATCTTAAGTAGTTTATTCTTGTACTAAATAAGTATTGAGCACACTTTCTCTGTAGGCGTAGTGTGTTGAGCTATGGAGCTACAACGTACACTTTAGATGCCCAGGAAATTTTTAGTCCCTTCCTCTTTTCACCTCAGGAGTGATTCTTAATCCATAAGCCACAAAGCCATTACCAAAGTCCTCAAATCTATTTTGTTCTCAGAATCCTCAGTAGAAAGTAAATATATTATTTTCAAATATATAGATATTATAATTGACAGACATTTGCAAATTCATAATTGTCACTATGCATTATTCAGCTGAAAAATGCTCAAAGTTCAGCTGAGTGGTGTCGTCTGTGAGCATTTCTCAAGTCAAAAGTGTCTTCATTCTTGAACGTGTTGGGAAAACCTCTACCCTGGGAGATCACCAGTTCTCAAACCCACACTCAAAATTTGTGACTTCTGAAGACAAATGAGACCTTTGCACATTTTCTAATTGGAGGAATAACATGATCACACCTGTGATTTTTGGAAGATCACTTTTCTTTGTCATTCACTAGAAGCCTAATGGAATGAATCTACTGAGGAATGCTTATGGGGAAAGGAATTATAGTTAGTTTGAATCATTTTGTAACATAATATAAGCTTCAGTGCACTTAATTTACTTGTTCCTTTTACCTAAAACAGCTTCAAATCACAATTTTTCTGCATTACACTTTATATAATACACTACTTTTCCAAATGAAAATTGTCTACTATTAAGTCAGCAATTAAAAAATAACTTTATAGTTTAGCTCTGCCCAGACACCTTCACATGATACCATGGAAACAGTTAAGTTGAACACCTGTCAAGGCTTATGCACATGCTGGCAGGTAAACTTCTGGCTCGTGTCTACAAGGTGGCTTGGCATTTAGTTGCATGAACTTTCACAGGAGCCTCATGTTAGAAGTCTACTTTTGTGTTTGAACTGCCTTTTAAATTTCGTATTGGTAGAATATGATAAGCCAAAGAATTATCATATGAGAGATTTTTAAACATATAATTACTCTCAGTAAAAGATCTTCTACTGTTGGTTAATATTAAATGGTTTCAGAATAGAGACAGATACATTTTAAGAGAATTGAGAAAAAGCAGGGTATCAACATACTTACATAGGATAGGCTAAGGCAATTATATCTTTGTAAAGGATTTCCCAAACCTGCTATTTACCTTGACATTTCCACTTAGAATTCTCCATGTGTTCTGTGTTCTATACATAGACAATATTCTTTCTAACTCAGAAGAACCATTCCTTGGTGATTACTGCTAGTCCCCAACTCCTTTTTTTAACACTAAATAATACTCTCAATGAATTATCCTGTACCATATTACAGTTTGACCTTTGATATTATTCTCAGGCAGAATATCAGTGTGGTGAGAAGTACGCCTTTGTCTTTGTTGCTGATTAAGATTTTCCTTGTATGTGGGTGTGTGGTAACTTTTCCAAACATCATGTAGATGCTCATTTGCTAGGACTTCCCTTCCCCCTTGCCAGATGGTAAATAAACAGCCACAGTTTTCCAGACAATGTTGTTGTCTGGGTAGAAATCAGTGTACATTCTGATTTTCTCTGTGCTTTTTAATCTCTGTGAATATTAAAAGAGATTGGGTCACAACAAAATAGTTCTCATAGGCCTAACCTTCTGAGAATCTTCAAATTTTTACATTTGTGTAGTTTTATTCACCCTTAGGGGATACTTGCATACTGCTTGCTAATGAGAGGAGTGGGATGGTCTTAGCCTCATTCTTGCTCAGATTATTCTAGTCTTGATTATCTGTAACAACCACAGAGAAGAAACTGGAAACATAGAAATCTGCGTGAGATTTTTGATGTGTGCCTATCTGCCTGGATTTGGAGATGCCGAATGATGTTGTAAAGTGTGGGCCATTCTATCTGAATTTATCTGTTTGCCCTTTCCTTTCTTCTTTTGTTTATTTTGAGTAGAAGAGATTAAGTTAAGATTATTTCTGTCTTAGAACTTGTTCAGTATCTTGTCAAGGAGCCAAGGACCCAAAAGACTTGATGTATGTTAATTATTATTTATACAATATATTTGGATTGGAACAAATGACAGAAATCCAATGGTTCTCTTCATTAGTGTAAATGAGGCATTTCTCTTGAAAAAAATGTACATGAAAATAAATAAAATTTAATATGCATTATACTGTTATTGAAAAGTTGGGCAGGTGATATTATTTACTGAGGGCCTCCCATATTCCTGCCCTGAACTGAGGTCTCTATGCTCATCTGACGTTATGCTTACAATGAACCTATCAGGGGACTTTGTCACCATTTTGCAGGTGAGAAAACCAATGGTCAGAGTTTTGGTAATTTGCTCACAGTGAAGGTGCTAGCAGAGGCAGACATGGAGTAGAATCCCAAGCCAGTCTGGTGCTTAAGCTTTTAACATTAACTGCTACCATCCTGGACAATGCATTGTTTGGAAAGTATATATTTCCAAAATGACATAACTATTTCAATCAGCAAATATGGTTTTGAGACCACACTGCTATCTTTCTTGTTGAACTGTGTACTTTCTTTTCCCTGTCATCTTTTTGCCTCACACCGTGTATTCATACTAATTGTCCTGACTATAAAATAATACAAATTTATTTAGAGATTAACAGGAAGACTTCACGCAAGTCTTATAGATGACTTCATGTGGTCGTTCATACAATCACAAACTAGAACACATTGCAGTCTTAAATGTTCATGCTAGGAATCAGCACTTTTCAGTTCTTAAGGTGTTTTATTAATCTCTGATATTACTGTCTGGTTCAACTGTTCAAATGTTCAGACACTTCCCTTATACTGTTTCTATTTGGGCTTTGATAAAGAAGATTCACCTTTTCATCCTCCTATCAAGTCCTGGTTTCCTGTTCATCAATTCCCTTTTTCTCAAGGATTTAAATTCCTATTCATTCAATATCCCCTCAAAATCACTGAGTATGGGATCTACCAAATCACAATCATTTCTCTTTATATGGAGCCTTAAATATTTTTCTTATGTTTTATGTATTTATATTGCCTTCCTGGCATCTATAACTGTGCTAAATACATTGCTGATACTTACTCTTTGTTGAATGACTTGCTTTGGATCTGTTAATGTCAACAAAAAATATATAGCAAAAATATTTTAAAATATTGATAAATAGATACTAGGCTTGAAAAGAGTTCAGGAAAATGTTCTATTTCTTATGTTTTCTCTGTTACAATACTTACCATAGCATGGATTATTAGAAGGCTAATAAACTGCCTTTTCGTCTAAAGTAAACAGAAAACTGTAAATATGCTTATTGGACCATAATCCAGAAATATTACCATGAGGTTCAAGTTTTAGGAACAGAAAATCCCATAGAAATTTGTTTAAAGACTGAATATATGTTTTCACTGTACCATTACTAATTAAATGCATATGAATAGAACAGAAAGGAAACACCATGGCACATCCACGCTTAGTGGGCCTGGACTTTTCCTGAGTAATAAGTTAGTAGCATGAGAGTAATACTTGAGGAAAGAAAACCTAATCCTTATTAGTTTATTTTGTAAGTCACTGAATAATATTTGATGATAAAATTATTTAATATTTTTAACTCTGCTATCCCTGTAAGATTAAAGAGAAAAAATTCTTTTTGTTGACTGATTCCTTTATTTATTTATTTATTACTTTTTTAGAGACAGAGTCTCACTTTGTTGCCCTCAGTAGAGTGCTGTGGCGTCGCAGCTCACAGCAACCTCCAACTCCTGGGCTTAGGCCATTCTCTTGCCTCAGCCCAAGTAGCTGTGACTACAGGCGCCTGCCACAACGCCTGGCTATTTTTTGTTGCAGTTTAGCTGGGGCCTTGGTATATGGGGCTACCGCCCTGCCCACTGAGCCACAGGCACTGCCCTGACTGATTACTTTAAATGATTACTCTAAAACCTTTTCTGAAAAGGGGAAATTATGAAAATATGAAAGAGGAACTTTCATCTAAATACCTTATTTTGATCATTTTTGCACATTAGAAGAATTATAATAAATTATATATTAAAAATATTTCAGATCTTAGGGTTTCAGCAAACTTCTGGCACAAGTTATAATTAAACTTTGGGTAGGTTTGTGTCAATTTAAAAGTTGCTAAAAGAAAAAAAAATTGCTATGTGTGAGCAGGGCCCTGAAGCTGAAATCAGGGAACCAGGGCTTATGTTTTAGTGATAACTAATTTGGCTATGAAAAAAACTAATGTAATTCTTAGAGTATCAATTTCCTCTAAGAAAAATAAGAGTCTTTGTTTAAAAAGGAGAGGTTTTCTGTCTTGCTCCAAGTTTCTTAAATTATTTTGGAATAGTTAACACTGGAATTTTGCTTTGTATAAATCGTGAAATAACTTCATTTATCTAGCATTTTGTTAAAGAGGGTCTTTGTACCCAATAGACCAACATACTAGGATATATTGAAATGTTTGCAAAGTATAGGGACACTCTATATTGTTGTGATTTTTGAAATCATTTTGAGTTTAAACAAGGGATTTTACTGTGGCTTGTTTATCAACAGCTTAACCTCTTAAAATTCCTAATGAACCTTTTTATATTTCATAAACTGTACTAATTAAGATTAATAGTTGATATAATTTCTCCAGGAGAATTTTTTTTTTTTTATTATCCCTGTCAATGCTGCTTAAAACCAATTAGTTGGCTAGTTACAGAATAATCCTAAACAATGTATTTCAGCCAGATACAAAGAGATATTTTATGAAACAAATATAGAGAAATGGATTACATATTTTATTTATTTATTTTTTAGTTGTAAATATTTACCAACCTTTATAGCAATTAAACATTAGGTTTACAGATTTAGGAAAATTGATGATAATCAAAGTTATAATAGTTCTGTTACTCATTAGAGATTAATTATATTGTTTACATGTATACATATGAATTGTGTATGGAATAGATTAAAAATATGTAACTTATTTGTGGTTAACAGAAAGGTTTGATTTAAGAAAATTGTTAATTGTTAGAGAATATAGTGAGGACCTTGTTTCTTTGTATTTAGTGCGATATTTCTAAATGTTTTTATTTCTTAGTGTAAAAATGTCTTAAGGGATGTTATATGTGAAAGAAAATAATTACACACAGATTGTGGCATATCAGGTATCACAACCTTGCATTAATTTATTAATTTATGCTTTTTTTTTAAATTGGGCAAAACATTCCTTTACTTTTAAAAAGAATGCAGTTTCTAGAAAAACTGTAGTCTGATAGGATAATTTGGAGTATAGCAATTAAAATCGTTAATTTTATGCCACTAGGTTTGTGGTTTTGTTTGTTTCAGTACATTTGATACCATATATGTATTTTGTTTACACATGGCATCTGGATATTAGACAACTAAGTCACAGAAAAGAGAAACAAAATGCAAGAATTCAGCTAGTTGAACATATATTCTTCCACCTGTAAAATTTGAATTTGATGATAACCAGTGAATGACAAAATGATTCTAATATTTTATGAGAACATTTTAATGGATATTTATTATGGATATTAATCTAAATTAACTTGGAAAGGAAGTATGCTTTTAAAGTATTATTCTATACAATTTCTGCTCTTTTTAAAAAAAGTTTTAAATAGTTTTTTTAAGAATAATTCTCTTACTTCTCAGTGCTGTGGCATATGCACTATAGCAATTGTTCATTTATATAATTTTTTAAACTTTCCATATGATTAAAGTTCATTAGTTTCTGAAATTTAGTGAAGATCAAATCATGAGGAAAAATTACCAGTTTAAAGGCTTTAATTTATATCATAGTTTTCTACAAACATTGTGTTAAAAATTACAGTGATGCTTGTTTATTCATGTGTATTATATATCTGTTTTTCATTTTTAGAAATCACAAAATTATAAAAGATTTGTTTTTGTTTACATAAAGTCATAGATATATGGCATCCTAGTAGTTCAGAGACAAATTTAGCCATTTTAGAGGCATATAGCTTTGATGTTTTCCATGAAAATATTACATACAGAGGTGGTCATCATCAGTAACTAGGCCTACTGTACTGACACAGTACACATTTGGTCCATGAAAATTCGTTTGACTTGAGGTAGTCACTGTTGGGAGGTGGTCATCTGCAGAAGCTCCTCTGTGTGTGTGTGTGTGTGTGTGTGTGTGTACATATATAAGCACTACTTTGTTTCTTGAAACTGAAGCAGAAGTGATTTATTTCACTATTTCCCACTAATACATAGGAAATATGTATTAGTTTTTTTATGTCCATGTGGATGAAGGGAATAAATATAATAACCCTGAGAAAAACAAATGTACATGTTTCTACAAAATACTATTTGTTTCTACAAAATACATTTTAAAAAGTTTCTCTTTTTTTATTTTCATTTCGTTCTTTTTTTTTTTTTTTTTGCAAAACCATGTGTTTATTTTTATTAGAAATGTTTTTGGTATAAAAACAATCAAGTGCTACACATTGTCATCAATAACCATCCCCAAACACCCAGGCACTGAACTCTGTGTGGTCAGCAGGAGGGGCAGACGGGCAGGCAGGCAGGACAGACAGCGGACGGTGGGGCGGACGGTGGAGCGGACAGTGGGGCGGGCGGGCAGGACAGATGGTGGATGGTGGGGCGGATGGTGGGGCGGGCGGGCAGGACACACGGCAGGCTGGCAGGACGCACAGCAGACGGTGGGGCGGGCGGGCAGGCTGTGGGTCATGGGGATACACACAGCAGCCACCAGGAAGACGCAGCACTTGGCAACACACTTGAGATTTGTTTTTGTTTTTGGCTTTTTCTGTTTTGCTTTTTTTTTTTTCCTTTTTTCTCTTTTGTGACACATAAAATTCGGTGAATTAGAAAAGGGAGAGAGGAACAAAGGCTGGATGAAAATGAAGTTGAGAACAGAAAAGAAAAAGGCATGAGAAGAGTGACACGGCTGGAAGCCCAGAGAAAGCAGGAGGAGGTGGACAAAGAGGATGAGCAAAAGGAGCCTCATAGAATGAGCAACTCGTACATGGAATTTGAGTGTGTGTATGCATAAATATTTTCTTTAGTCTTCATATTCTACCAATTACTACTTTTAAATTCTAAAGTGTTACAGATGTAAATATGGATCCGAAGAAGCTCCACTCACCAACTGTACTTCATAAGGTTTTTGAGTCACTAATAACCCATTTTACCCATCTCCAGATGCTGTCAGGCAAATCACAGTAGTTGCTGTTGTTACCGCCCTCAAAGCTTATCCAGATGCTGAAATCTTCCAAGTAAGCATTCTCTTTCTAAATTGGACGGCCAGTACTCTTTATCAGAAACCCATAAAAAGTTCATATCTACCTTTAAAAATATTCCAATATTTTAAATATACTCTAATCAAATTTGCTATTTTTCTCTTTTTTTCCTGTTTTAGGCAAGAAATATTCATTAATATCCTTTTTGCTGTTCACACTTTATCAAAACTATCTTTTGTCTTTCAGCTTTATAAAATAAGTAGGTAGTTAGGTGTACCGAAAACTACAAAAATAATTCCCATAGTAGTTCCAAAGTTTGGAAAAATAGCAATTGTCACAGTAGATTCCAAAGACTTCCAGAGGGACAATAGCCCTCCATTTGATGGCATACATATGAAGATGCTTGGTTTTATAAAGTTATAATGTATGTCTTATTGCTATTTAGCTCTTTTTTTCTTCTATTTAAAAAGGAAATATCATTTAGGTTGTGAAGAAAAATGCTAATTGGAATGTTTTGTTTTTAGAGAGTATGTTTATTCCTCAATTAACAGTTCCTGGTTTTTTAATCATTTACCTTTGAATTTTTTGGTGTTGAATAATATTTTGTAGAAACATGTACATTTGTTTTTCTCAGGGTTATTATATTTATTCCCTTCATCCACATGGACATGACTCTCAAGTGAATAGAAGGTCTGACAATTAACTTTGTGAACTCATCCTAGAAAACGTGTTACAAACCTCATTGCTGAATATCACTTTCGAATTACTCCCCTTGGAAAGCTATGAACCAACGCTAGCACCTAGTTCACCTTCCAAAGCAGTGAATTTCAACCAGTGTGCCATGAAACATCTTAGGTGCACTGCCAAAAGTTTTAAAGATCATTATTGTCAAAAGAAGTTCAAAGCACAGTAATATATATTTTATATATGTATATATTTTACTCTTTGGATAAATATAATTTAAGTGTGCCACAGAAATGTAATTATAGGTTGAAGTGTACTGTGAGATTTTAAAAGGTTGAAAAACACTGCTCCAAAGCATTTTTTTCTAGGATGAATTGGCAGACTTAATTGTCAGACCTCATGATACAGCTTTGATGGCTATTCCAGGAAAAATGTTCCAAAATTGCTATGAAGGAGGGACTGGGTGCTGGTGTCACTGCATAGCTTCCCAAGGAGAGCACCTGAAAGGTGACTCTAGGGCTATTCAGCAATGAGGTATGTAGCAGTTTCTCTAGGATGAGTTTGCAAACTTAATTTTCCAACTTCCTCTCTCTAGTTCTATATTATTATTTGGTCTCTACAGCCTTAATTATAACTATTTCACAGAAACTAAGTTATACGGAAACTTAGAGAACAGAAGGTACTCCATCGCCACTCTTTTTTAAAAAGTGAATTAATGGTCTTTGTTTTTTAATTTGTTTATGTGCTGAATTATATTTATAGATTTACATATATTGAATAGCCTTGAGACCCTGGGATAAAACCCACTTGGTCATGGTGTATAATTTGTTTGATGTGTTGCTGGATTCTGTTTGTTAGGATCTTGTTGAATATTTTGACATCAATATTCATTAGTGATATTGGCCTATAATTTTCTTGTTGGGTCTTTTCCTGGTTTGGGGATCAAGGTGACATTTGCTTCATAAAATGTGTTGGGTAGTATTCCTTCTTTTTCTATATTTTGGAAAAGGTTGAGTAATATAGGTACTAGTTCCTCTTAAAAGATTTGGTAGAATTCTGATGTGAAGCCATCTGGTCCCGGGCTTTTCTTTTCAGGGAGATTTTGTATAGTTGATGCTATTTCAGAACTTGATATAGGCCTGTTCAACATTTCCACTTCATTCTGGGTAAGTGTAGAAAGGTAGCGTGCCTCCAAGTATTGGTCAATTTCCTTCAGAGTTTCGTATTTCTGAGAGTAAAGTTTCTTGTAATATTTGTTAAGGATTTTTTGAATTTCTGAGGGATCTGTGGTTATTTCGTCTTTACCATTTCTGATTGATGAAATTAGAGATTTTATTCCTTTTTCTCTGATTAGGTTAGCTAGGGGTTTATTTTATTGACCTTTTCAAAAAACTAACTTTTTGATTTATTGATCTGTTGTATGATTCTTTTGTTTTCAATTTGATTTAATTCTGCCCTAATTTTGGTTATTTCTTTTCTTATGCTGGGTTTGGGGTTGAAATGGTCTTCCTTTTCCAGTTGCTTGAGATGTCCCATTAAGTTGCTAACTTCCTGTCTTTCCCTTCTCTTAAGGAAAGTTTGCAGTGCTATAAATTTCCCTCTTAGGACTGCCTTTGCACTATCCCAGAGGTTCTGATAATTCATGTCTTCATTGTCATTTTGTTCCAAAATTTGGTAATTTCCTTCTTAATCTCGTTTATGACCCAGCTATCATTCAGCATAAGGTTATTTAGCTTCCATGATTTTGTATGAGTATGACATTCCTGTTGTTACTGAGTTCAACTTTTATTCCATGATAGTCTGAGAAGATGCAAGGAATAATTTCTATTCTTTTAAATTTGCTGAGGTTAGACTTGTGGCCTAAGAAGTGATCGATTTGGGGGTATGTTCCATGGGCTGATGAGAAGACTGTGTATTCAGTTTTGTTGGATGAAATGTTCTGTAGATGTCTTTTAAATCCAAATGTTGAATGGTTAAGTTTAAATTTAAGATTTCTTTGTTTAGCTTCTTATTGGAGGATCTATCCAACACTGCTAAAGAAGTGGTAAAATCTCCGACTACTATGGAGCTGGAAGAAATCAAGTTGCTCATGTCTGTTAGAGTTTCTTTTATAAAATTGAGGTGCATTCTGGTTGGGTGCATAAATATTAATAATTGAAATCTCATCATATTGAGTATTACCCTTAACAAATATGAAGTGTCAATCCTTATCCTTCTTTACTTTTGTTGGTTTAATGCCTATTTTGTCTGTAAGATTGCAACACCTGCTTTTTTCTGCTCCATGTGCCTGGAATATAGATGACCATCCCTCCTTCACCCTGAGTCTATATTTATCTTTTAAGGTAAGATGAGATTCTTGTATGCAGCAGATATCTAGCCTGACTTTTCGTATCCAGTCAGCCAAACTGTGCCTCTTTAGGGGACAATTTAAGCCATTCACATTAATTGAGAATATTGATAATCTTGTAGAATTTTGGGTATCAAGTTTTTCGAAAGTCCAGTGGACATTTTTAATCCTTCCGCCCCTGTGGAAGTTGGAATTTGATCAAAAGTTTCTGAGTCAGTTTACTTTTGTGGTAGAGGATTGTGTGTCATTATGGAGGATAGGTCTGAGAATATCCTGGAGAGCTGGTTTAGTTATGGCAAATTTCTTCAACATGTGAATGTCATTAAAGTGTTTTATTTCTCCATCATAAATGAAATTCAGTTTAGCTGGATGCAGGATCCTGTGTTGAAGTAAGCAGACAGCCCTCTTTACAGGTTGTGCCTCCGACCAAGGTTTAATAACCAGAATTCACAGAGAACTCAAACGTATGAGCAAGAAAAGAACAAGTGATCCCATCTCAGGGTGGGCAAGGGACATGAAGAGAAACTTCTCTGAAGAAGACAGGCACACAGTCTACAGACACATGAAAAAATGCTCATCATCCTTAATCATCAGAGAAATGCAAATCAAAACTACTTTGAGATATCATCTAACTCCACTAAGATTAGCCCACATCACAAAATATCAAAACCAGAGATGTTGGTGTGGATGTGGAGAAAAGGGAACACTTCTACATTGCTGGTGGGAATGTAAACTAATATGTTCCTTTTGGAAAGATGTTTAGAGAATACTTAGAGATCTAAAAATAGACCTGCCATGTGATCCTATATTTCTTTAGTAGGTATATATCCTGAAGACCAAAAATCACATTATAACAAAGATATTTGCATCAGAATGTTTATTGCAGCCCAATTCATAATTGCTAAGTCATGGAAGAAGCCCAAGTGCCCATCAACCCACAAATGGATTAATAAATTGTGAAATATGTATACTATGGAATATGATGCAGCTTTAAAGAAAGATGGAGAATTTACCTCTTTTGTGTTTACATGAATGGAGCTGGAACACATTCTTCTTAGCATAGTATCTCAAGAATGGAAGAAAAAGTATCCAATGTACTCAGCCCTACTATGAAACTAATCTATAGTTTTCATATGAAGGCTACAACCCAATTATAGCACAAGAATATGGGGAAAGAGGCAAGGGAGGGGGAGGGGAGGAGAGAAGATGGTTGGAAGGAGGATAATTGGTGGGATCACACCTACGGTGCATTTTAGAAGGGTACAGGTGAAACTTACTAAATGCAGAATATAAATGTCTTAACACAATAACTAAGAAAATGCCATGAAGGCTATGTTAAAAAGTTCAATGAAAATATTTCAGATTGTATATGAAACCAGCACATTGTACCCCATGATTGCATTAATGTGCACAGCTATGATTTAATAACGAAGAAAAAAAAATAGAAAAAAAAAGTGAATTAATGAACTTATTCCAAATAGGACACATTGTACACTTCATCTATTTCTGGATATTTTATATATAACATTTCCTTTTTGTTCTGAAATTTACTTATAATCTACCTATCTATTATACCATTACATTAATTTTAATAAATGTATCAAGTAACTATTAGCACATTTAGGATACAAAATGTACTCTTCACCACAAAAATTTCCTCATCTTTCCCATTTTACTCATGTTTTGTCTTCATCCCTAACACCTGGCAAACATTGGTTTCTTTTTTGTCTCTAAAGTTTTTTTTTTTCTACAATGTCATTAAATGGGATGAAGCAATAGTAAACTGCCTTTTGAGATAAGCTATTTCATTTATGCTTAGTCCATATTGCTGTGTTTATCAAGAAGTTGTATTGCTGAACGGTGATCTTTTTTATGGATGTATAATGTTATTAACAGGAATTTGTAATAAGATATTTGGGTTGATTCAAGATATAATTACTATAAATAATGCTGGTATAATCACACTGAGGTATTTTATGTGGTCAGAACTTTCACTTTTCAGGAGTGAATACTTGGAGCGTCATTGCTGAGTTATGTAGTGAGTGTACATTTAACTTTATAGATCATTCCTAAACTGTTTTTCACAGTAGTTCTACCATTTCGCTTTATGCTAGAAATGTGTGATTTTCAGTTGCTTTGGTCTTAAAGTAGCATTTGGTGTTATCTGTTTTTATGTTAGCTATTCGAATAGTTATGTAATGGAATATCATGTAGTTTTAATGCGTATTTTGATAGTAACTAATAAAATTAAATATTTTTTATGTCCTCATCTGCTTTCCATATAGCTTCTTTAGTGAATTGTCTGTCCATTCTTTTGCCTATCTTTTATTAGCTTGTTTATTTTTCTATTTTTGTTTCAGTAATTTTCTTGTGTTCTTCATACATGTCCTTTGATACGTGATTTGTGAACTTTTTGTCCCCATCTTTACTATGTCTTATTATTTTCATAGTGGTGTCTGTTGAAGCACAAATGTATTTTTATGAAATGTGAATATGTCAGTGTTTTATGGAATGCATTTTTAGTGTGTTGTGTGAGAAATCTTTGCTAATCCAAGGTCAAGAAAATTTTTTTTATTTTCTTCCAAATGTTAGAATTTTTTCTACTCTTAGGTAATGATTTATTTTGGATAAATTTTTATATAAAATGTGATATTTTAAATTTTGGTTCTTTTCTTTACAATACAGATGTCTAATTCTAGGACTCCATGTTACAAAGACTATTCTTTTTCATTGCGATTGCTTTGGCAGTTTTTTCAGTTATCAGCGGACAATGTTGATGTGTATATTCAGGCCTCATTCTAGTCCATTCATCTGTCTATTCTCTCAGCAATTTTATGCTGTCTTGAT
The DNA here is from genome assembly GCA_963574655.1 of Perodicticus potto. Classification (NCBI taxonomy): domain Eukaryota; kingdom Metazoa; phylum Chordata; class Mammalia; order Primates; family Lorisidae; genus Perodicticus; species Perodicticus potto. The sequence continues at coordinate 7,210 of CAUYRH010055306.1, read as the reverse complement.
TACTGTAGCTTTACAAGAAGTCTTAAAATCTATTAGTATTAGTTTCCCAATTTTGATCCTCCTTTTCAAAATTGTCTTGGTTGGTGCTGTTTTTTTGAATTTTCTACTTAAATGTAAGAATGAACATGTCACTATGTATACAAATTTTTGTTTGGATTTTGCTTGGGATTGCATTTAATCTGAAGATTAATTTAGGGAGATTGATATCTTAAAAATATTCTTTCAATCCATGAAGATTGGACTATAAACTATATCTATGATTATTATTATTATTAGAATTATTATTATTTAGAATTTCTTTGATTTCTTTTGTTAGTGGTTTTTAATTTTCAGTTACAGGTCCTCTGCATTTATAGTTAAGTGTTCCTTTGTTCTTGGAGGGAGGATGGTCAGGGAAGCTATCAATTTTTATCATTTTTTAAAAAAATACTTGTTTCTATTTGATCATTGTTGTACATAAATATAGTTGATTATTATTTATTGACCTTATATATATCCTATGGTATTGCTAAATGCTTTTATTCTAGGATTTCTACAAAGGCAATTAAATTTTGTTGTCTGCAAATAGAATATATTATTTTTTTACCTCCTTCCTGCCCTTCCTTCCACTCCCTTCCTTTCTTATTTGTTCGTTTATTTAGGGGGGAGGCGTGTTCATTAACTCTGGCCTCCAGTGAAGTGTTAAAGAAAGGTTGTTAGAGACATCTTTGACTTGTTCTCAATCTTAACATGAAGGTACTCAGAATTTCATTATAAGTATAATGTTTTAAGTTTTCATAGGTGTTGTTATCACATGGAAGAAGTTGAAATTTATCGCTTTTATTGCTCTTTTAAAAGAACCAGCTTTGGGTTTCATTAATTCTGTTTCTACTAAATCAATTTCATTGATTTCAGTTTTTTTTATTATTGAACTTCTACTTGCTTGAGGTTCATTTCATTTTCTCTTTGTCTTTCTTTTTTTTTTTTTTTTAAGTGGAAGCTAGGTTTGATTATTGATTTGAGACCTTTCTTCTTTCCACTATTCATTTTCCTTATTCCTGGATTCTAGGTTTGTTTCTAGCATGCTTTCTGTTCTGCCTTAACAACTGCCTTTAACATTCAGAGCAAGCTGCCTGTTGTTGAATTCTCTTCTTTTCAATTATTTTAGAATGTCTTTATTTTGGCCTCATTGCCAGAGGATGTAGAAGTCTACATTGACCATTTTTCCCCCAGCATTTTGTGAATTCTGTTGCATTATCCTTTCATCTCTATGTTTTTATTTAGAAATCTGAATGCATTCAAATCTTTGTTCTATATGTAATATGTCATATTTTTCTAGCAGCTTTGAGATACTAATCTTCAGTTTTCATCTGTTGGATTAATGATGCTTTGATTCCAACCATCTGGTCATGGTTTTCTTTGTTTATCTTGTTTTTGGTTTTTTTACTTCTTGAATCTATAAATATATTTTTCTAATTTGCAAAGTAATTATTTTCTAAAATATGTGTTTATTTTTGCACTACTTTCTTTCTATTGTTCTATGACTTTAAGAATACATGTCAGATTAAAAACAAACATACAGGATTGTAGACGTCTGAGATTCTGTGCTGCTGTTTTCAGTCATTTTTCCCTTTTTGTTTGGATTTTGTAGTATTTATTGGTTTACCTTGATAGTAACTGACTCTTTTCTTCTCCTGTCTTTATTTGCTATTGAAGTCAGACAGCTTATATTTTAGTCATTGTATTTTTAAATTGTATTATTTTCCTTTGTTTTCTTTTTATACATTTTCCTGTCTTTTTACTTTTTTTAAATTGCAATAAAATGTACATAACAAAATTTACCATTTGTAGTTTTATATATATAGTTCAGTGGCATTAAGTGCATTTATATTGGCTTAGTTTTTGATAATAGCCATGCATATAAGTGAATGTTCATTGTGGTTGTGATTTTCATTTCCTTAATGATTAGTGATGTTGATGTTGAACAACTTTTCATGTGTTTATTGGTCATTTATAGATCTTCTTTGGAAAAATATTTGTTCAAGTCTTTTGTTCATTTTTGCATTGTGTTTTGGTGATTTATGTGTATATATATATTTGTGAGCATCAGTCATTTCAGAGCTTTTGTTCTTCATGATACAAGATTATTATATCTGCTTAAAGGTCTTTGATAATTCCACCCTCTGAATAATCTCAATATTGTATATTTTGATTATCCCTTCTCTTCAGAGTTGTTGAGATTTTTCTAATTCTTTGTATGCTCAGTAGTTTTGTATCCTGTAAATTTTGAATGTTATAAAACTGAAAACTGTTCGGATTCCTATCAATAATATTGGCTTATTTTAACATATGTCCACCAAATTACGTTCAGATTACAAATCCTACCCTGCTTTTTGAGTGCTGTGGTTTCAACATCAGTTAAGATTTTGAAGCCTTTTTATTATTATCTGGTTATCTGATGTGTATCCCACAAGGGGCAAATCTGGGACATGGGCACTGGTCTGTATTGTTTCCAGTTTTCAAATCATTTGAATGTTTGGGTCAGTTCTACACATGTGCAGTTCAGAGTGGAGAATAACTTCACAAGCGAATTTAGGGATAATTTTTCTTTCTTTGTATTATCTCTGTTATTTCTCCTACGTACTCTGGCTCACAGAGAATTCTTCCATGCATTTAAGGGACTAAAAGGATAAAGTCTATTGATTGCTATGCTGAATTTTGCATGAAGGAAAGTCATTATAAGAAACATCCATGTGGAATTTGTGTATATTATAAACCAAATTATTGATTGATATATACATTAAATAATGCCTATATATGAAATTTTTTGTCATAATTTGCCATTGAGAAAAATATCACACCCCCTCATTGGTGTGCTCACATTTCCAATGATGAGAATAATGGAAAAATGATAAAACTGCCTGTTTTGAAGGAAAATCTGAGTTTGTAGTAAATTTTACATCTGAAGAATACTATTACTTCAGTTGATGTCAGAGTTTAGAGGCACTGCAACTGATAAAAGAAGACAACAAATTGTAAATTTTGAATGCCTGGTAGTATGAAATAATTTTCTCTAGAATTGAACTGACATTCTATTTCTTCTGTTTAAATAATTTATTATTGTGATGGATGTCTATTTCAGACTGACTTCTAATCATGGATTTTCTTAAGAAGGGTCAGCACACTCCTGCCCAAAGCCTAGTCTGCCTTGTGCTTACTTTTGTAACTCCAGTTTTATTGGAATGCAGCCACTTTCATTGCTTTGAGTTGTCTGTGGCTCCTTTTGTTTTACCAGAGCAGAGTTGAGTAGCTGCACCACAGACCATGTGACCCACAAAGCCTTTGGTACTTGCTATCTGCCCCTTTACAAAAAAGCGTTCTAATTATAAAGAGCTGGAAAGTCAATGTTGAAGTAACATAAAAGTTTGAAGTGACCTTCTGAATGTTTGCTGATACTGTACAGGTGCTTCTTGATATCCAGTAATAAGCAATTGAAAATGAGGTCTTCTTGCTAAAAATCCATTCTGTACAAAATTTTGAAAGAGACTAGATTCTAGTATCTTTCATTTGGCAACCTGTTTCCTAATTGTTCATTAATTACATACGTTTTTGGCTCTTGATAAGGAAACACAATATGGGCAGATAGCACTGTCAAAGAGGTAAACAGTCAATTTCATAAAGTAATGAAACTAATTATATCCTACTTGAGGGATTTTTTGTGATTGATACTTCCATATTTTATTTGTAATAGCCCATATTACTTTATATAAGACCTAAAAATTCACTTCCACATATGGAATAATTAGAAATGCTAGTTGCTTCTCACAGAAATTTAGAACTGGTTATATTATAATATCTATAAGGAAAGTCTAAATTATTTGATCATAGTTGAATATTAGCATTTGTATTTGTCTTCCTTTTTGCTCGATATAGTTTTTCTCATTTTTTTTTTGGATCTGTGGAGACTTGTTTTGCAAAGCTGAGTTTTATTGGCAATAACATCATTTTAGCTAGTTGTTTAGAGGAAGCATATGATTTTTTATAGTTTTTGTTCTTGATTCAAGGTCTGACAGTTAGGTTCATGAACCCATCCTAGAAAAAGTGCTCCAGAGCTCGTTGCTGAATGTCACTGTGGTCACCTTTGAAGTCCTCCCACTGGGAAGTGATGCAGTGACATTAGCATCTACTTCACCCTTTAAAACAATTTTGGAAATCTTTTTCTGGAATGGTCATCAAAGCTGGCATTGTATTACTCTTAATATTCCACGAAAAAGTCTCCTTCTTAAGTTTTCTTTTATCTTTGGATAAAGAAAAAAAGTCACTGGGACCAGATCAGGTGATTAGGTAGTGTGTTCCAATATGGCTATCGTTCACTGGCTAAAAACTTCCTTACAGACAGCACCCTGTGAAATGCCGCATTGTCATGATGCAAGAGCCATGAGTTGTTGGCCAAGATTTTCAGTTAAATTTTCCTATTTCTCTATAAATGTTTACTTGATCTGCTGTACTTCTCACAGTCAGCAGATGATTTTGATGCACAATTGGATGACTGTTTGCAATGTTCTCATCAGCTCTGCTTGTTACGGCTGCACTGACCTCTCTTCATCAGTGATGCTTTCTCTCCCCTCGAAAAAATGTTTAATGCATTTGTACATTGCCATTTTCTTTATGACATTAACCATATGAATTTGGACGATCTGTTCCTGATTTCACTTCCACCGTTGCCAAGTTTACCGAGCAATTTATGAATGTTTATTCATTGCTTTTTATCAAGCTCCACTATTCTCATGGTGGCACACAAAACATGCAACAATAATGAGCACCACACAGCAAGACATTGCTGTACGTTGACACAGACACAACTGTGAGACACAGATATACCAAAGTAATAAAACCTTACTGAGTTGTTTGTACAGGGCTGCCAACATACGCACGTGGGACAATCTGAACTGTCAGAGCCATATAGTCCTAGAGAGGGACTAATGTGTTGATAGAGTGTCGGACGGAAAGAACTTTGGTTCTGTACAGGTATTCCTGGCCAACTGAGTCACACTGTGAGATATAATAGCTCAGGATTGTCTAATTAAATTTTTCTTTTTTTCTTGAATTTAGAGTTTTAGTAATTTGTCTGTAAGCTTCCTACATTTTTGTTATCTGAATAAGAGTGCTTCCCTATGAATACTAATTTTATTATAAAATGACAAGATAATCATTATGATTAGCAATGTTTAATTATGAAACTGTATTAGACAGAATTTAACATTAAACAAGGAGTGTACAACCGAAGGTTATTTTATCTTTTTTGTTTGTTTGTTTTGCAGTTTTTGCCCGAGATTGGGTTTGAACTCGCCACCTCCAGCATATGGGGCCGGCGCCCTACTCCTTTGAGCCACAGGCGCCACCCTGGTTATTTTATCTTTTAATTATTTCATTTCTTCCAGTGAGAATGGATTGAATTTTTCTACCTCTAATAACTTCCTGTCCTTACTTTATTTCTTTATTAATGTAGTACATGTACTTTTTAATTTTCCCCTGCAGTATTTTCCTCCATTTAAATTATGTCTTGCGTTTTATAAGTTAGGGAAGATGTAAGCTAGGTATCGATTAGAAAATAAGATATAATTTCAATGGCCTTTTAAAATTTATGTAAGATAGGTGTGAAGGTTCAATCTACTAGCTAAAAAGGCATGTTGATGAAAGTTGAAGTTCAATTTCTTAAATCCTCTATGCCCAAAACCTCCCTAACAAAGTTTCTCGTATAGGTTAACATTGAATACAATTACTTAAATGTGTGAGGTTGTGATTTGAGAAGCCCCTCGGGGATCATTGCTTTGCCAGATACTGTCAGCCAAATGTGATTGTAACTGCTTGAGTAGTTATCATCACCTCATTTGTTGAGAAACTTTACTTTCATTAACAATATAAATAAGACTACACAGTATACCTTTTTTTCTCTTGTTTTTCTTTTAGAGTGTACTGGTTAACCTTAAATTTCAGTCTGACTAAAATTGAATAAGAGAATTTATTTGTATAGCCATTGAAGTTTTCTGGAATTTTAGATAGATACCCTAACATTTCTGACTAAATGGAGTTAGAATGCTCGTGGTTTGACAAGTGTCTTCTTGGTTTTGTTGTTGTGGTTGTTTTTATTTTATTTTCTCTATAAATTTACATGTGTTTATTTGGTTTCCACTTTTTGCCTTCACAAAATTAAAGAGGCTTAAAACTTAATAACAATAACAATGTTTAAGATAAAGATTAGAAACAAAACCTCGTAAAAAATGAATGAAGATACATACATTCAGAAAAGAAATCAGATGATTGCTGCAACGAAATATTGAGCAAAAAGAATAGTAATAATAATAATGCAAAAAAAGTAACATTCATCAGGTGTATCCAGATTAAGTAGAATGATTTTGAAGTATTTCTTTTTTTTCTATTGTCTATAAGATTTGGCATGATCTGCTTTTTAAATCATCTTTTACTTTTACTTATAAATATTAGTTGTCTATTTTTTGAGACTTTAAAAATAATAATAGGTTAACTGATGACTCCATACTGGACCTCAGAGTCAAAGCATTCTATAATAGACATACTCTTATCTGATAATGTGAATGTTGCTTTCTTTGCATTATTATTATTTCTTAATATTTCAATGCAGCAATTGTCTGATTTCTTTTCAGATTTATCTTCATTCATTCTTTACGAGGTTTTTGTTTCTAGTCCTTATCTTAAACATTGTTATTGTTATTAAATTTTAAGCCTTTTTAATTCTGTGAAGGCAAAAAGTGAAAACCTAATAAACACATGTATATGTAAAAAAGTAACATTTACATTGTCAGATAAAAGTATGTCTATCGTAGAATCCTTTTACTCTGAGGTTCAGTAGGGAGTCATCAGTTAACTTCTTTTTTTTCCCCAAAGTCTCAAAAAATAGACAACTAACATTTATAAATAAAAATAGACAACTAGTATTTATAAATTAAAAGAGATAATTTCAAAAAGTGGAATGTTTTTGATGTATTTCTTCTTTTTCTATTGTCTATAAGATTTGGCATGATCTGTTTTTTTTTTTTTTTTTTTTCAGTGTCTTCTTGTTTTTACAAGAATGTCAGTTTTCCCTTCAGTGCTATGTCAATGATGTGTGCGTATATATGTTTTCACTCTTAACGACTTATGTTAATCTGGATTCTTATTTATGCAGGCTTAATTAGACTGAAAACACGAAGAC